>VZUI01049361.1:0-30558 GCA_013401135.1 Cettia cetti | reverse complement strand
TATTTTTATTTTTATTTTTATTTTTATTTTTATTTTTATTTTTATTTTTATTTTTATTTTTATTTTTATTTTTATTGCTCTAAAGAAACATGCTGAAAATCTGGGAATGCTTTTCTGAATCTGTATGTAACTTCAAATGATGTTTTGGAATGGAAAAGCTTGTAAGAAAAATACTCATAAAATCTCACTTTGTATATCACTATATTTATGACACCACCATTCACTGATGGCACAGTACAGTGATTATAAACACAACAGTCAGAGTTTAATCATTCCCATCAGCAGTGATTTCACTCATCCTCAGATGTCCTTAAACGTACCATCTTTAAGCTGACACATCACAATCTACCAGTACTGTGCCTATTTGAGAAATGAGGCCCTTGACTCTAAACTGGGCTGCTCAGCAACTTGCAACCCCAAATCTAAAATAAGAACCTGCATGGTCACCATGTAACTCCCAGTATAATGTTTTTGTCTGCTAGAGTAAGTGCACAGGCATGAAAAAAGGTTCAAAGTAAGATTAAATGGAATATGAAACGGTTGTTTAATCAGTTACATTTGTTCTTGCAACTCAGTAAGTATCACTGACCCAGCATCATTTTGGAGGATCAGATTTTCCTATAAAATTTGAAACTGAGTACTTGACTAAGTACTGTCAGTAAAGCTCACACTAGACTCTGTAGGGGAGTTATCTTCCTGAATGTTTTAGCTGTATCCTAACTTAGAAGGTAGTATTCAGCCTTCTTACATTTCCACTGATAATTGTCAGGAAATGCTCTAGTTTTTAATCTATTGGTTTAGGTTTTTTCTGTTTTGGCTTGGTTTAGTTTAGGGTTTTTTGTTGTGCTGCTTTATTTTTTTCCCCACAGCGATCCACTAGAAGTGGTTTGTACTGCTGGTACAGCTGGACAATATTGGCAGATATTGATGAAAAATCAGTTCAAGATAACAGTGTGGGATTTTCAGGTTTATATTTGAGTTTAGTGGATGTGAAAATTAGATGCTGATCTTCCTATTTGTATCTGGAGTTTGTAGCTGCAAGTAACTAGTCAGCTGTTGGCCAATAGCTGACTTTCTGGCAGATCTGGTGGCTTTCATTTACTCCTGGAATCTCACTTAGGAATTTAGTTTCCCTAATTTTTAGTGTAGCTCAGGTGATGTGAACATCTGTGGTGTTCAGTTAACTGAAATTGCAAACAAAGTTGCAGATGAAATAATTTGCCTGAAAAGTTAAAATATTTGGAACACATCCTTTGAGAAAACTCTTAAAAGACTGAACAAGGTCTCAGTGCTGAGAGATACTATTTGTGTAAATGGCTCATAGAACACTAGATAAGCTTCCTAGTTTAAGGTCATTATGCAGTATAAAATAGCTATTAGCACATTAATGAAAAGAATACACACAGCAACAGTGCAAGCACAGAGTCCAGATGAATTCCCAGTGTAATTGCTGGACCTTAATTGATTTCATATGAGCTGTTTCTATGTCCACTTAGTAATTTATATGCGCTTGAAATAATTTTGTGAAATCACTCTGATTAGCACTACATCAAAATGTCTGATAAAACAATTACTTTGTTTTACTAAATTAAAAGGATTTAAACTAAATTTAAAGGACTTTAATCAGAATTGATTATATTTTATGAACTTGGACTTTGATAAAAAAGGAATGTAGTTTTCTTACCAAAAGATCAGAATTGCTGTATACAGCTGTAAAAAAACAC
The DNA here is from genome assembly GCA_013401135.1 of Cettia cetti. Taxonomy (NCBI): domain Eukaryota; kingdom Metazoa; phylum Chordata; class Aves; order Passeriformes; family Sylviidae; genus Cettia; species Cettia cetti. Next base: position 28,834 of record VZUI01049361.1, on the reverse strand, counting down.
TCATAAGGGCATCAAAGAATAATATTGTTCTCTGTCTTTTGTTAATACAGAATGTGGAATTCCAATTTGAATTTGCATCACTTGGCAAACCTGCTGTAAAAACAAACTCAACACCACCATTCCTCTTTTTTAAAATATTTTGTCTAGTTGTATTACCAGAGATCTTTGTCAGACATCTTTGCTTGAGGTCAAAGAGGCCATTGTATTGCCTGTATTCATAAAAGGGTAAATAATCTAACAGAAGGCACAGAAGACTGACATGAGTTGAAGGTGTCTCCTTTAGTCTTTGCCAGTTCTTTCCAAATTGAATGCAGATGTATTTAGGGGAAAACTGCTGATGACAGGAATGATCTCAAAAATGAAGATGCACAAGAGCAGCCCTTACAGCAACAATAATTTTAATCCAGGTGATACAAATAACTGAATTTCTCTTAGCCTCAAGGCTAAACTCTTTTAGCCTCAAGGAATAAGTGCCACAAAATGAGTTGAAACAAATTAACAATAAAAGGTTTTAACTAAGGATCAAGCTTGATAAAACTATTGCCACCATTCTGATCAGCACTAAGAAATGCCTTATAACCATCCTCTTTGCCTCCTAAGATATGGTTTCACTGACAAATAAAAGCACCATTTATCCTTCTTCCTGATGAATATTCATATCAAGTTGTTACAAAGTTTTTAAAAGCCAGTGACTCCCTCACGCTTTGCTTAAAATGGAGATAGTTCATTGAAGTTTTTTAGGTAGATCACAGGACTGAGCTACATTTCTTTTATCAAGTAAAATAAAACCCATAGAAACATATATGAAAGTTCTTTAATACAGAAGAACTCTTATTTGAAGTGCAGCACTATGTGTTGTTTTCTCTCTATATGGTGTACTTTCCACCTCTGTGTTAAAAGTAACACTTTTATATATTGTTTAAGAAAACATTTTGTGAATCACATTTGTTCCAGGGGCTGCATTTTTCAGTTTATATAGAAAATACAAAATAAATGCAAAAAGTTGATCTACCCAGGATCTAAAGTGAATGGTGTATCTACACCTGAACCATCAACACTCAAGAACAAACGTACGTGAGGCAGAGAATCCAGAGCAAATCAATATAAAAAATTTGTCTGATGCTAGTGGCTTGCTCCTTGTCTCCATGTCATTAGGGTTGGACTTGCTTGAAATTCTTGTAACAGCACTTGCTAACAGAAGACAATATCAGACCATAAGCAGCAAAATGAAAATAGGAGTCTCATTGCTTCTGATGTAAATCTGACATCATGCTGAATATTGTTACATTTTTCACATCACAGTGGCTGTTGAACCATGGGAAGCAGATGAAATGAAGGAAGAAAAGTACATGTAGCACAAGCTGCAGCCAGCTATCCTTCACAGGGGGGTTCCTCATCTGAAAGGCCTATGATTGCTTATCTTATCCTTACATGAGAATGACTAAAGCATAGACAATACCACTTCAGAATAGGACAAAAAAAATCAAAAACTTTTTTGATTTGAATGAGGGAGAGTGAAGAAAAAAATACCCAGTTTTTATGAATCTTCTCTTTATCACAGGGCACAGAGTATTCTGTAAAAGGTAAGTGTTCACATTTGTCACAAATTTGTTTTAAGCATACCAGGTTAAATTAGAGTCACAGGAGTCAAACAAACATGTAGAGTTGCTTTTTCCTCTATAAAAAAAGTCTCTTAGATGTTACCTTCTCAGAATATAATTGTACCTGTCTAAGTACTCTCTATTTTCTCAATGACAACTAGTAAATGGGAGTGGTGTTTTACATGTAGAGTAGTTCAAATCAATGTTTTTAAATGTCATTTGACTACTTTGCCTATGGACAGAACTAAACTATAACACATTGTGAGCAAATGATTTTACCATCTGAACCATAGCCCTGAAAGCACAGCATAGCAGGCTCTTCAAAGGTTTTGGGAACCAAAACATGAAATCATGTCAGAAATCAGAGTAACTTGACCTAAGTACAGAGAGAGTTAAGGAGTTCTTCCTAAAATGGGAAGAAGACTTCTGTAGATAGAGGGATCTTTCCCCTGGGTTCTAGTGTCATAGGGTTGAGATGAAGTTCAAAGTCAGACAAAGTCAATATCTTTGACCTTCTCTTAGCAAAGCAAACACTAATGGTGAGTGTCAGTAACAGTTCAACAGCAATGAATGTTTTCCTTAAAGGACAGGGTAGAGTCAGGGACTTTGCTCTCCCTTTCTGAGCGTAAGTGTGTTCCACTGCTGGAAGTCAGCTCAGAAACTAAATGATGCCAACTAAATGATGCCAGCTCAGAAACTAAATGATGCCAACGTATTAGTATGGCAAGAGTAGCTCCATGGACATGGAAAATGCAGAAGGAAGGATTTGGATCTTCTCAGTCTTGTAGTTACTGAATACAAAAGCCAAGTTCTCTCCTTAAGTCTGTATATCATGAAAGAGGAAAATCTTTTGAGAAGTTATCCTTTCATACTGATTCCCCATCTACTTTTTCTTCATCATTTGCTTAAACAAGTATTTCTTCATGGTGATTTTTTCTGAGTTGATACTAAGGTTTGATACAGACATTTTTGTAGAATTTCTTCTATGCCATCTGTCATTTTTGCTTTTTACTTGCTAGCTTTTGTTAATTTTACTTGCCTTTAATCACACGTTCCGTCCCTATCGCTTTGATTTTTATTATAAACCTTTCACGTAGATCTTCTGAAACAATTACAAGCCTTGCCTTTCTAATATTTTGATTTACTTTTACATTTAGGAAGTAGGAATCATCTTTCTTACTAATTTTGCGTTCTGGGATTTTGGGATTTTTTAAGCCTTTTTTTTTTTTTTTTTTTTTTTTTTTTTTTTTTTTTTTTTTTTTTTCAGATCATCTATAGTGATGGTCTGTCCTTGTGCATCTCACTTATAATGTATAAAGGCCTCATCAAATGGTTGTTCCAATCTCAGGAGGCAGCTGTCTCTGCTATAATTCGCAACAAATGTAGACAAAATGACACTGGTTGCTGCTGCATTCAGTTGAGTCTGGTAGAGCAAATGCTGTCTTAATGTTTAGAGTATTTCTAATCTTATTTCTTTACAACTTCAGTCTAGACTTTTCAAAAATAAAATGCCTGTTCAACAGCAGGACACAGTTTAGGGCTGTACTAGCTTTTATACTACATGGAGCCTTTGTTTCCTGAAAACAAGTGCTCTTTCCTGCTTCATTTTAATTTTGTCTCAGAGTCTCTTTGAAATCGTTACTTTTTTGACTTCATGTTGCATATTCCTATGAGGCTAGCCTTTACAAGTTCACTACTGTAGTGATATTGTCTTGCTTTTCTTCCAAGAAATTGATCTGGTTTTATGCTGCTGTCAGAATAACTGAGGTTGGAAGCCTCAAAGCAGGGTTGGCTCTAAGCTCAGACCAGGCTGCTTGGGGATTTGGCCAGTTGGGTCTTTATAAGCTTCTAAGAACACAGATCATGCAAACTCCCTCAGCAACCTGTTTTGTTGCTCTTCTGCCCACATAAAGGAAAAGTTTATTATGGCTGAACTTCTTGTTTCAATTTACATCCATTTTCTTTTGTTCTTCTGCTGAGCACTGCTGAAGATACTGGCCAATCTGCTCAGCTACCTCCACATAGCTTCTGCCAGACTGGTCTCAGATCTTCCTCACACCCATCTCTCCTTCAGGCTAAATAAGGTCTATTATCCTCTTCTCAGGACAAATGCTCCAGCCCCTGATCATCACTCCATCTTACTGGTGTCTTTTCTCTGTTGGGTAGGGTGTGTCTGAGGAAACTGGATGCACTACAGTGTTCTAGATGTGGCTTAAAAACTGTCAAGTAAAAGTGAATAATTCCTTCTGCTAATACATCCCAGGAAAAGCTCTCAGCCTTTGATGTGAGGACATGCTGCTAGCTTATATTCATTTGGTCTACCAAGGCCTCAGGTCCTTTTCTACAGAGCTGCTCCTTCCCAGTATCCTAGTAGGCCCAGCTTGTATCAAAGGTTTCTTCCAGTTGAAGGATTTGGCATTTCTCCTTGCTAAAATCCCACTGGTGCATTTCTCCACCTGTCTACAACTTTTTCCCACTTTTTTCAGCTTCTTCACTTCCAATTAAACATCATAGGGCTTCCCCACCTTCTGTGCAGTTGGGGTTTCAGTCTCTGCTGAGTCTCTGTCATCTTCCCAGACACTGTATTCCTGATCTTTGTTCCGCATCTCCTTAACACGGCAACCTGGCTCCTCTGCAAACGCACGGCTGCTGCAAGTGAGGATGTGGCCTCCCACAATGTCAGCCTTTAGGGTTCCTCCACAGCTTTTCTGGGGACAACCCTCCTCTTTCCCAGATGCAGCTGCTTGACACTCCCTAATCAGAAGGCAACCAAGATAAAAGATGTATACACGTTTTGACACATACAGCTGAATAAGTATTTAGCAGCTGATAGATTTTGTTGAAAAAAAATTGTGGAATAGCTGCTCTTCCCCAGCAACAGTCACTCCAAAGTTTCTAGAAGACTATCAACAGGTACCCAATGATGTTAAAAGAAGGTCTCAGAAGATACAGAAGAAGAGCCTGGAAACTACTCTGCAAACTATCATGTCTCTCAGCTTTAGTTTTGCATATTTTAACAGCTATTGTTTATGTTAAAGTCACATTCTCCTAGCAATCTCATTCTTCATTTTGTGTTTCTGATTCTTACTACAATTCAGTCTTGAATTAGGGTTTTGATAAAACATCAAAATTACATATTTAACTTGATGGATCAAATCTGTTGTAAATGCTTGAAAAGTTTCATCCTCTCTTTAAATTTTCATAAGAAACTGATATTTTTTAAAAGACTCTTTCTCTCTAGGAGTTCTGTTTTCCTAAAATATCTGTAGTACAGGCTGACAACTACTTTATACCATTTAACTTTTCTGTAATAATAAATGCTTCTCATACCTCTGGATCAAGAGTACATATATAAAAAGGAAAATATCTTCTACTTTTTTTGAAGTTCATTTATTCATCCTTGTGAAAATATGAAATTCATGCTCAACTTTTCTGCCGTATTTCTGTGGAATTTTTGCTGCAATTATTTAGCTTATTAGCTACTAGACATTTAATCACTTCAACCTTCATGTTTTAAGAAACTGTTCCTCCATTTGTTTAGACAGTGATCTGTGGGAGACTTGTATCAGATTATGGGACAACATAATACTGAGCAAGTTAACAACATAAAAATAAAAATGTGAAGGTGAGAAATAAATATCTAAGTTGACCTCTCACAAGAAAAAAAAATTAAAATCACAAAACTCAGGCAGTACTTTATTCTACTCCAGGCCTAAAAAGGTTATCTGTTCAGTGCAAATAGATGAGGTAGAAAAAGACACAGAAGGGCATTTAAAGATATACATTTAGACTCCTGCCTGAAGTTGTAAGCAATAAACGACATAGCCCAGAGTCACAAAGAAGGCAGATTGGATCAGAAAACTGATCCAGAAACTGATGTCATGTTTTCTGCTTTGAATACAGTGAACTGTTCACTAAACCCTATATTCCTTGAATATTTAAAAACTTTTTCAGTTTTAAATTTAGTTTCTTTATGCAAAGTTCATTTGGGCACATTCAGGTCAAACATAATTTAGAAGGTTGTTTTGCTCACAGAATTTGTGTATAAAGGAAAAAGGTGAACAGCTTTCCAGATTCCTAGAGTATGTGTAACATATGTTCCTGACCCAGTTGGTGAGGAAGTTGAGCAGGGAAGAGTCCCCACTGGATCAGTTGTTTTTAACAGAGGCCATCTTGGGCACAGCAACTGTGAAATGAGAGTTTTCAGTTCTCAGAGAAATGAGGAGGATCAGCAGCCCTGCCACCTAGGACTTCTACAGGGAAAATGATGGCCTGTTTAGGAGACTTGTTGACAGAGTCCCTTGTGAGGCAGTCCTGAAGGGCTAAGGAGCCCAGAAACTGGACGTTCTTCAAGAAGGAAATACTAAAATACTGAAACAGGCCATCCTCATGTGCTGAGTGATGAGGTAGTGGGGAAGATGACCAGCCTGACTGAACAGAGAGCTTTGGCTGGAACTCAGGAAAATAAGGAGAGGTTGTCACCTTTGAAAAAAGGGGCTGGCAACTCAGGAGGACTACAAGGACATAATGACATTAAGCAGACAGAAAATTAGAAGGGCTGAAACTCAGCTAGAACTTAATCTGGCTAGTGTCATAAAAGACAATAAAAAATGCTTCTATAAATACCAAGCAGCAAAAGGAGGGCTAAGGAAAATCTCCATGCCTTGTCTCACTCTTGAACAGCAAGGTAGTTGTTTTCTGGGTACCCAGCCCCCTGAGCTGGGAGACAAAGATGAGGAGCAGGATGAAGCTCCCATACACCAAGGGAAAATGGTCAGTGAACTGCTACACCACTTAGACACAAGTCTGTGGGGCCAGATAGGATCCACCCAAAGGTGCTGAGGGAGTTGGGGGAAGTGCTCTCTGAGTTACTTTCCATCATTTACCAGCAGTCCTCAAAAACTGGGGAGGTCCCAGCAAAGTGGAAGTTGACAAATGGGACAGGATGCAGTGGTTATCTATCTAGATATCAGTAAAGGTTTTGACACCATTTCCCATAGAATTCTCCTGGAGAAATTGGTGGCTCACAGCTTGAATGGGTAAAAAAACTGCCCAGATGGCTGGGCCTAGAGAGTACTGGTGAATGAAGTTTTATATCCAGTTGGTGTCTGGTCACACCTGGTGTTCCCATGGCTCAGTGCTCGGGCCAGTTCTGTCTAATATCTTCATTGATGACCGTCTAATATCTTGTCCAACTTACACTGGATATTAGGAATATTTTTTTCACTGAAAGAGTTGTCAAACTTTGGAACGGGCTGCTCAAGGAAGTGGTGGAGTCACCATCCCTGGAGATATTTAAAAGATATGTAGATGAGACACTTATAGACCTGGTTTAGCAGTGGACTTGCCAGTGCTGGTTTAACACTCAGATTTGATGATCTTAGAGGTCTTTTCCAACCTAAATGAGTCTATGATCCTATGCTCCTAAAATGAATATTCTAAAGATCAGGAGAAATACTGCAGAATATACACATCCATTCTCTAAAATGAGTGCCAAGTTGCTATCTTTGTTTTATATAGAAAAAGAAATATTAGAAGTGTTGAAAATGACATAATGCTACAGTTAGAGCCTGATTGGCAGATGACAAATTTTGAACACCCACTAAAATATTATTCTTTTTCATTTTGGTATTCTTCAAAGTTCTAAAAAGTATGCTTCAATCTAGCAGAAATGAAACATGAACTTCTGCACTTGGAGTGAGAAATGTTGCTTTTTTTAGTATTGGTATAAACTGGATTTTTCAACTCCATTTTCGATTGTAGAGATGCTTAAAACACCATATAAAGACACTATATCATCAAGGAGCTTTGAACAAAAAAAATGCTTATGTTTGGTTATGATGATCGCACAAGACAAGCACTGAAGACACTGATGCTTGGGAGATTTTGTTTTATAATTTATCTATCTGAAGAAATTAAGTACTGATACATTCATCTGTTTTCATTGTGCTGGTTATGATAAGATTCCTAAGCAATGCCCAGAGTAGTGAAATGTGACACAATAACCAAAGGAAACTCTGGAAAATGTATGCTTGATATAACAAGTACACTTAGCCTAGTAAATTCTTAACCCTTCTGCTTCCCTTCTCTGTGACCAGTGGTTTCTGTTGATGTGACAATGAGAAGAATACTGATTTTATCAGTGCCTCAAAGTGTGCTAATTACCTAATTTCTAAGAAATGTTGTATTATGACTGGCAGCAGCTCTTTAGCATCCACTCTACTCAGGAGGAATTTCTTGGCAGAGCAGAGTTCTTGAAACATGTAATTAGTATTTCCTCTCATTATAAATAATTGTTCCTCATTTTCTACTAATTCTTTTCCAGGCTATTGATATATTTCCAGTAATAACAGACCAACCTGAGCAGTCTGGAAGCATCTTTCTTATGAGGAGACACTGTGGAAGCTGGACCTGTTTAGTCCAGAAAAGAAGATTGAGAGGGGACCCCTTTAATGCATATAAAATACCACAAAGATGGGTGTCAAAAGGATGGTGTCAGACTCTTTTCAGTGGTGCCCAGTGACACGACAAGGAGTAATGGCCATAAATTAAAACACAAGAAGTTCCACTTCAACATGAGGAAGAACTTCTTTACACTGAAGGTGCCTGGGCGCTGGGACAGGCTGCCTGGGGAGGTTGTGGAGCCTCCCCCTCTGGAGACATTTAAAGCCCATCTGGACTGTTCCTGTGTCACCTGCTTTAGGTGACCCTGCCTTGTCAGGGGGGGTGGACTAGATCTCCAGAGGTCCCTTTCAACCCTAACAATTCTGTGAAATTGTTTCATGAGTCTTCCATATGCCAATTTTGTTACTGTTTGCATCCAATCCTGTGCCATTGGCTACACAGTATATTAAGGATATTAATGTTTGTGTTTAGTGAAAGTTCTATTTTAGACTTGTTTGGAAAAAGTGCATAATGCTGAGATTATTATTATCCATATCATACTTATTCTATGTGCTTTGTTTAAAACTTTTATCTTTGGTACAATTTGAAATATTGAATAGGTTTCAGTTCAAGATGAAGACACCAAAAGTACTGTCTATATATTAGCTGAGTGCTTAAACCTCCAGTGTAATTAACAAAGACACAGTCAATACAGTCAATGGTGTTCAGAGATATTCAAGCAACCTTCCAGGGTATGTGTCTAATGTGATTTGAGAAATATGAATGTGTGAGGTTTTTTTGAACTTTAGTGTGCTTGGAGATACAGGAGAGGAAAAGTAAAAACCAACACATTTAAGACTTCAACTGTATGAATTATTGTCTGCTACTACAGACATAATATCAAAAGTATCTCAAATCCCAGGCAGGTATTGTCAAGTTATTCAGAAATAAAACAAATGATAATAAATATTTCAAGCTTAACTGGCTAATATTAGCAACAGCATAAAATTATTTTTCTATAAATTTGTTATTCTTAAATTACAACAATTCAGCTTTTATAAAGTCTTAGTTCATTTACTAAAATAAATGTCACTCAAAATGATGAAGTTCATCCCACTTTGTTGAACAATGGGTATTCACCCATTACTCAGAAGTTCAGAATTTATAGTCTTAATGAAAGGAATACACTGCAGAAGAACCATGACTATTGTGAGTCATCATTTATATTGTGCAAGGAAGGTAAAGATGCTACATTTAATAAACTTATATCCTGTTCTATTTGCCCCATGTCTTTCTACAGCCTATGGCCCAGATAAAATCGAGACCTTATGCTAATATGTTATATTGCCATTTCTCCTTTTTTTCTTATACATGAACACTGGTTCTGTGCAAATGGTGATACTTTCTAGTGAAACCTTGAAATCTAGTCCATTTCCTAGAACTTAGTCTTTCAAAAGAAAAACTGAGTTATTTTCCTTTCTTAGTTTCTTCTACATTCTTTCTCATTCTTGATTATATAACTTTTCTCACTGGTAACATTTGCTGCCATTAAGTACAAGAATTATTGTCCTTTATTTTTTTCCAGGCTGCTCAATAACCACGTTGTGGCCATCTTGGCTGGCACATTCTGTTCTTAATTAGGATTAAAGATATTTTGACTGGTCGAAAGTCTCACTAATGCTCTGTCTCTGGCCTGAAATGGTCTTTTATCACAGGTCTGATTATTTGCTTTGTCTTTTTGGAGAAAGCCTGAAGAGTCAGGAAATAGTTCTTTTTGTGTATGTTGCAGATGGTTCCATCCACTTCTTATTTTTCTTCTTGCAGACATCTTTGATGTGTTTTTCTTTTCATTCCTCTTCATTTTAGACGTTCCTTTCCTTGGCACAGCCCTTCATGGGAACTTAAGTGTGGCTTCATTGGTCTTGTTTGCTAAATTTCATTGCCTATCTGGTGATTGACTCTTTCAGAAGAAAACTGAACACACATGTGCATGTGATTGTCTTCACTATCTTAGCTGTCAAGAGAGTTATTATCACACTTTCACTATTTGCAGCTCTTTCTTGAAAACTGACCAGTACAACTCACTTGGGTTGAGATACTCTCATACTCTAAGGCCTTTCACATTCACAATACACTTTTTGCAATAATGCTTATTAGCATTTCTCATAACCTTTTGTTTTATACATTTAGGCAAGTGGTTACACTGACTGCCTGTTGACATTATTAATTTCCCTTACTGTCTAATTAATTAGACAGTAAGGGAAATAAAAGAATTTTCTCATAAACTGGTCTGTTTGTAGGGAAGTACATCTCAGTTTTACAGACGTGAAAGCTATGGCTATTTCACATTTGCTTTTATATCCTTGCTGTTCTGTATTGTTCCCTGTATCATAACAGCCTCCAAGGACTGCCATTAGGTACGAGGAAGTAATTACAGCACTCTAAAATGTGACTAACTAGTAAAATCTACCCTCTCAACTTCCTGACATGTTAAGCTGGTGTCTGCCCTTTGACAACTTATTGCAGCTCAGATGAAATCAAAAGGACCTGCAGCAATTCAAAGGAGCTGAGAATTCTTATTATATTCAAACAATGGGAAGACAGTTCTTGACATTAACACGAATAAATATGAACCTCATTTCAGAAGAAAGAAACCAGAATGAAACAAATCATCCAACATCTAGTCTTGCAAGGACAAATTATGTCTTCAAGTTCTTGTATAATCATGCAAAGGAATACCTGCAGCTTAAATAGCAGTTTGGGACAGACGGAGTATACAATAGTAATGTAACTAATTATGATACTTTATACTTAACACCTTTCATCACAAAGTACACTATCAAACATTAGTCATTTGATCCTGTCTGTAGAAGACTATTATACTGTTGTAGAGATTGCACACAGAGATTAAATGGTTTGGGTTAGGCCACACAGCAAGGGAGCAGCAGAGCCAAAAGGAGAGCGTGAGTGTTGGCTTCCAGCCCTGCGCTCCAACTACCGGACTGCACTTCCTTAATACCTAAATCCCATATTGCTTCTCTAACAGAGCTACTGAAACTTTTGAGCACTCGAAAATTTTGGTCTAATAGCAAACCTGTTGTGTTTCTCCCTCCTAGCTCCTTTATGACGGCACAAAGTACTAAAATTATACTTTTAAGGGTCTCATTTCACAGGCTGCCCCAGGTCGCCCAGCCCTGGTGGGGGGTCAGCCCGACATTGTGCAGCTCCCCCATACGCTGTCCCCAGCACACAATTGCTGGCTGCTGCTGCTTCTCTGTTCGCTTTCGTCATGGCCTCAGTGCTATGCCCTTAGCTCTGCTGTGCGAGTGGTTGGACCATTCTGTGCTTAAATAATTCCAGCTATAGGCTAGCTAATGGGAAACAGATGTCTCCCTGGCACTGGCGGGAGCTTTCGGTCCTGCCGCTCCCGTAGCTTCCCACTGGCAGACATTCAGGTGACTGCTTTGGGACAGCCTCGACCGCCCGGCGCTCTGCCTGTGCCTCGGAGAGCGAGCGAGCAGGAGAAGGGGGCGAGCGGGGGGCGGCTCAGCCCTCGGGCAGCTGCCGCGCTGGCGATGGATGGAGCGGGGCCGCTGGCCCGGGCTGCCAACCGCCCGCTGCCCGGAGGGGCCCGGGGACACCGCTCTGCTGGCTCGGATCGGGCTGCCCGGGCCGGGGGCACGGCGCTGCACGGGTTCCGATTCCTGGGACCGGGACAACAAACTCAGGTTTGCAAACTCTGCGCTCCAGCTGCGCCGTGGGGGCTCGCGGAGCTGCGTGAAACAGCGCTTCCCGAGCCAGAATGATGCTCGGGAAATGAGGAAAAAAAAAAACCAAACCAGCCAGGGAGGAAAAAAAAAAAAAAAAAAAAAAAAAAGGTAAGAAACGCCGAATAGAGGGGGTTGCACGCTGTCTCTTTGTGCTGCATCAGCCGGGGGTGTGACTGAGTCCCCAAAGCACCCACCCTCCGGGGTGCCACCCAATGGCTGCCGTGCGCTCGGCACAGCCCCTCCCGCCGCCCCGGCTGAGCGCGACCCGCCGGGACACTGCCCGGAGCGGATCACACAGGCTCTAACATATAAAGGCTGTCAGCAGCTCCGCTGGCCAGAGGCTTCACAACCAGCACCGTTTTGTTCTTGGGGGGGTTGTAATAAGAGACACTTTCTTCACAAAGGTTCATATCATCACATAGGAGAGTGCTATATATACTGGGAGAACAATAGACTGTGTTCTTTTTTTCTTGATATTATCCAGAGGTAAGCCATTCAGTTCCATAAGTTTGCTTTGCATGCAGTTTTATCAGTGCTCATCACATTTGGTGAACTTAAGATTTCAGTGCTATTTCTAAGCTGTCCTGCTTTCATGCTGTATATGCTTTCTTTTGCCTACTGGTTTATCTCTGCCACATGGTGTCAAAACAGTCCATGCCTATGGGATGCATAGACTAGGATGTGTTTTTGATTTTCAGTGGAAAACATGATGTGAGGTTTCTTGCAGTCTCCCCATTTAAGATTTATAGTGTGGTTTATGGACTGATCGGGTGTGATAGCACTGTCACTGTGTCAGGAATTCTACTAGCTCTGACTGTGTAATCAGTGGTATAATGATGCTTCATTTGGTGTGTTGTAGTAAGACCATCATCACTTAATACAGTTATTGAAAATTGCTCAGCAACACGTGTTCTGCCTGGATTGCTTTTATGATTGAGCTGACAGACAGAATGAGTTTTCTGGTCACAGCCTGCTAGTTCACTTTGTCTTGCTACCGGGATGTACAGAATCACATCTTTGGTATCTTCTCTTCTACAGATTTGCTTTCTGCTGCCCTGACTTAAAGCAGAATACCTCTGTGGCCTATCTGTCTCCTTTGGCCCCAAAATGACAGTAATTACTGCAATCAGTTGTACTCTCTTATTTTCCATTCTCTGTGAAACAAGTGCATTAGTGTTACCCAACTCCACTGACCTATTCCTGTCAGACAATAATTTCACTGACATCAAGACAGCTTTGGCAGCTCATCTGGACTCTGCAAAAATTCCCAAAGCCAGGCAGAAGCGCTACATTTCTCAGAATGACATGATTGCCATTCTTGATTATCATAATCAAGTCAGAGGCAAAGTCTTCCCACCTGCTTCCAACATGGAATATATGGTAAGTGAACTGTTTATTTCAGAGTAAAACAAACTGTAAATCAGTGATCTGATTTTCTTAAATGAACTGTAATGGTTTAGTTAACTAAATAAATTTTTTTATCTATTATTTCTGACTAAAATGTTCTGTCCTTGTGTTTTTCAAGCTGCATTAACTTCAGCAAGCTAAAGCTAAATACTGAACTCTGAACCTCTTGTCCTGTTCAATTTTCATTTCCATGTGTAGTCCCAATGAAGTAAGTGAAGTGGTGAGTTAACTGCTTGTTGGCCTGAGGAATAATATGTGATCACATGTGAACCAAAGTGTTTGAGTGCTCACTAGCCCCCTAGTTTTTGTGGAGTACACTGAAAGTCATCACCCTGATGTGGGCAAAAATTTACCCAATGACCATTTCTAATTTATTTCACACATAGTATGTATGGAAGCAATATGGTAACACTGTTTGCAAAGTAATTAGTTTGATGCACTTCTCCTCTTCATGTGTTTTACTTACTGCATATTGTTTGTGTACACCTAATACCTTTATCTTTCCACCAAATACAGTGCTGCTTTTTAATGTTTCTCTAGTATGTAGGATCTCAATGTGCTCAAAAAAAGTATGTGGCAGGCACATTTCCCCCTTACTAGAAAATACTTACAGGAAATATCTGCAGGTATGATAGAGGTTACACATTCACTGTGATCTCATACTTAGCACTACTGGCTAAAGCAGTGTTTGCTACTTCGTGTTCCAACTTTGCATGCATGCGTAGTATGTAGCTCTAATATTAAACATAGGTTGTCCAGCAATTTTTTTTCACGTTGTAATTAAGGTATTCACTCTGTTTTGAAAGTACAGACAAGTTGTGTCAGTCCCATAATAAATGCTTAAAGTCACAGAGTTTCTCATATGACAGCAGATAGCTAATAGGTTTGAGAAACAGGACACCATCAGCTTGACATAATAATGGGATATCAGTAATAACAGCTCCTCCGTAGCAACTAATGACTAACAATTTGGACATGTTTCTATCACAGATGATACATAAATCTGGATTTCATCATATAATCTGTTCAGCACATCCCAGCAGCACCTCAGAATGCTGAGTGCTCTCAGAATATTGCAGGACGAAAACCATAGGCTTGAGTTTGAAGTCTGGTTAAGTGAAAAGGTCAGAGACAGAAAAACCAGAGCAGTCAGAAGTCAAGCTCAGTCATTTTCATTGCTGTGCTCTCCACTGATGCTTCCTTTGATTCTGCATAAATAAACTTTGTTGTAATGTCTGAGGGAATGGCAGCCTACCATACCCTTCCTTGACTTGTGTGTTTTAGAAATGTTCTCCTGCGGTTTGCTTAAGGGAAGCCAATACCCTGTCCCAAGGGTTTTGTAAGTGCAGTGTTCTTAGCCTGTTCAGTAAAAAACCTGTTTAAATAGAAAGAAAGCTTCCTGGATTAAATCTATTTTAATGAACTCATATATGTAAACTGCCAAGATTTTATCTATATTGGTGGGTATTCTGCTGCAGCTTTGCTGCAACATAGATACAAAATCAAGGTTGAAGTCATGCTCTTTACAGCTGGCATGCTGTTCTTTTCCTTGTCTTTCTTACTATTGCTTTTGCCAGTAGTAACCAGCCATGGGATGTACCTGTGTTCCTGGCAGAATCAGCCCCATCAGTAGGCTCAAGTGCAAGGACTGAAGGCTTTCTTTTACATTTGGTTTTCCAGTCTGAAAGTACTTTGTGACTTCATACTGCAGAATTCAGAGCAGCACCTCAAGCTATGTAAGTCGTGATCCAGAGTGCAACTTGAGCTTGAATCCCCAAGTGGCAGCCACCCCTCTGCTACCAGTTCTCTTTTAAATTGTGTAAGTCTGTGTGTGTCCCATGTAACTACAGAGCAAAAAATGCTCAGTGAGCAGCATCACACATTATGTGCTGTGCCATCTGCTTTGTGGTCATGGCAGCATCTACAGAACTTCTTACCTCTTTGACTACAGAAGGATTTTGGTAAGGGAGAGCCTTGAAGATGACAGCCATACCAAGACTGGAAACACCTTTATCAGTAACTGAGTTTGCTTTGTCCATTCTTTGGTCTTTGGATAATTTCAGTGCATGGTGCAGATGTGTTGTATCCTACAGGGACATGAGGTTGCTGCTGCAATATAAAAAAGATGTTATGTTTCTCAATGCTTATTTTCATAAAAAAGACAATGAACACATTGTCATTACCAACACACAGCGTACATTTGTACTTGAAAGAACCTTATAGAGCGTGTGTTCCTTTCCTGACTACTATGGAAAAGTGCTGGGGTACTGAAGAAAATGGCCTATCCCATTTTCCCTAACAATGACTAAAACGGATGTCACATGTTCGAGAGCTGGAATTGCTTACAGATGCAGTAGATTGTGGAAATCTTTTGTAAGTATGTTGAAATAGAGAAAAACTAAGCAGTTTTGAAGCACTTGAAAAAGATATATTTTTTTTCATCTTTTCTCTGTTCACTGTCATAGTAAATTGTGTTTTGGTTTTTTTTCCTAATTCTGTTAGGAGCTGTTCTTCTCATTAATTATTGTATCACATTCTCACTTCTGTGCAGTTCCATTTGATTTATTTCCATCTCCCTGGTGGAAGTAAAACCCCTTCAGGGTTTGGCTGCATGGTTTGGTACTTGTGATTCCAGTTCTCCACACCCAGCCTTTTTTGGGGGCGTTTCTACTTGACACATTCTGTTCCTCTCCCTGATGCAGTCTGCTTCTCACATATTCGGTGCAGTTAGAGATAATTCACACTCCTTGGGCAGTATTCTCTCTGCTCTTATTGTCTAGAGGGTTTATGTACTGGAGGACTTTGGATGAGAGATCTGGAAGAACAGCTTTGAATGTACATGGGTTAGGCAGGGGAAGTTCAGATAACAGAGCTGGGAAGTTTTTTAATTCTCTTAGGGAGAGGTGGATCTGGGTGCAGACAGCTAGGGAGTCAAACATGGTGGGAGGCACTGTATCACTCCCCAGTGACAGTAACTGGTGTGTCTTATGCCAGTTGCTCTTCGGTAAGTCTTTCTGTTGGGACATTGGCACCACAGTGTGTTAGACTTTAAAGTAGTCCTCCTTTTGGTTCTGCTTCTGCCTTCAACTGGAAGTTTTTCTACAGGTACAAATCTAGTCAGTGTATACATGAAGGAAAATCAAAGAAAACAAGAACTTCCAGGTTTATAATGCAGAATTAATGAGTCATTTTAATTTGGACCTTTTTCTTCCTCATCCTAAGAAAGTCTTTGCTTGTGCTTCAAAAGCTGAGGGAATACCTGCAGAAAGATGACACCATACTTTTGGCCTGACAAAGGATTCATGATTCAGAAATAAATGAGGTGTAGGTTTGCCAGCAGCTGCCTAGTGTGAAGAGTATGTAGATGTGTAGCTCCAGTGTAAGCATGTAAACAAAGAAATCCCTTTTTCTGAACACTATTTCTGTACTATAGAGACCCATGCTGCCTTTCTGGAACATGTCAGCTACTTGGTAGGCCAGTAAATATTTACAAGATGTTGTCAACTGAAATTTGAGTCTCATAAAATGTCTTTTAGTGTGCATTGGTACATCCTTAGGCTTCTACAACATTCATTCATGAAATATCTGTTCCTATGAGGATCAGAAATTGTTTTTACCGTTTCTTCAGTCATTCTCACTCAAGGCCTGTTTCTTCAAAGTCTGTATACTCTTTGTTGTATCCCACATCACTGTGTTTGTGGAAAAGCTGGTTGAGCAGGTGCTTACATACAGACATGCTCTTTACAGCTTTGCATGCAGAAGCAGTAACTGCTGTAAGTGGGCCTCGATGAGCACTCAACACCATCCTCCATGGCATTCCCATGCAAAATGGGAAAATCTATTTTAATTAAGAGTTCTCTAAGGTGATCTGAATAACTTTAGTGCCATAACAAAAGACAAGCCATGAATAGTTTCACTGCTGTCTCTCCAAGGATGAGTCCTGAGCCCAGTATGGATCAACATAGTGGACTGGCAGTAGCATGTCTGAAGTAAAATAGAGAGGGAAGGATTGCATACTCAAAAACATGTTTGTAGAATGCTGTCTGAAGATTTTAAGTGGAAAAAGTGCTCTAGCTAGACTTGAGCCTGCTAATGTCCTGAAGATGTTCAGACACAATTTCAAATCTTTTTTGTTCAGTGATATGTAACTGCACTTTTACATTTGGGAAGATCTGCCCCTGGTAGAACTTTGTCACTTTGACTCACTGTGTAGAACTCAAAGTAGTAAAAGATTTCCCAACTAGCCTGAAATGAGTTAGTTTAACTACCCAGAAGTTATTTTATGTTTCTTATGAGTTGATGGCAGAGGAACTGGAAGAGTACAGATAATTTCAACATATTAATTTCTAGTAAATCCACATAAAAGACCATAATAGACTAAACAAAAGAAACTACCTATTGTAGAAAAAAAAAAAATTGTGTTCCAAAAGAAGCTCCTGAAGGAGCTGTGAAGGAGTCCATATGTGTCATGCTGGAAATACGTACGCTCTGTGTGGCCCATAAATGACTCCCTTTGCTGAGGTGATGTATTTGGATGCTTCCTGTCCCAGTAAATTTGCAGGTAACTTCCAAAGTCAAGTCAGAGAAGCAAGGTATAACCCAGTTAGTGCTCACAAATGCAAATAACTGCCTTATTACTTCACTTCTAAGTTTGAAAGTCTTGATAAAATTATTTTACTGTCAAGGTGATCTTAAAAATATTCTGTGAATATGCAGTAAGTCATGGGTAGGACAAAGTCAAAAAACCCCAGCAAACCTACTTCAAGTTTTCTAAAGTCCTGCTTAATACTGAAAATGTTTTGTATGGAAATGGAAAGAGTGAGTTAGATTTTTCTCTCCAATTCAATAGCATTTCTGATAGAGTTCTCAACCTGTTTACTTTTTTTTTTTTTTTCTGTTTTCAGTGTGGTTTCTTACAGACCATTCTAAATCTTTAAGGACATTTTGTTCTTGAGTCATTTGCCCTGGCTTATTTACACGGTCCTACTGAAATCATACGTGTCTATGCGTAAGGATTGCAGGACTAGTTCCTTCAAGATTTATGTCTAATGAGTTGGATAAAGTCTCTTAATTAATGTACTTTATCCCTGGCCTGTTGCAGGACTTCCTTCTGCATTACATACATATGGTTTTCATCTTGTCTACTCTTGAACACATATAGTGATGCTGTCTTGGTCACATCTCTTGGCAAATACTTTACCTTAGGAATAGAAATTATTTCCAAATGTCTAACCTAAATATTTTCCTCTAAACCTCAGATAATTAATCTTTATATGCATTTTTAAACTGCCTATAGAATTTCTGTCCTTTTTCATTTCAAAAATTACCCTTTGCGCATTTACTGACAGTTTTTTTGGCATTAAGATGCATATTATATTTCCTTAATTTGCATGTGCATGTCATTGCAATACTCCTGCATATTAGATCAAATTACAGTTGTACTCCATTTACAGTTCCTTTGTTAAATTAGTGAACAAGACCTCTAGATGTCAAAGATTAGGACCTTCATTTTAACTGTGCATGTCTGAAGACCCAACTGCCATAATGCAATGAAGAATTTACTGTAGAAGTTACTGGCAGCCTACTTTTTCCATTCAGTAGCCTTGTTCCCTTAAATCCTAGGTGATAAGGTTTGAAATAAAGTAACCAGATGATGAGTCAGGGTACAAAGTTCTTGATATGCTTTTTATCTTGCCAGAGCACAACATAAACATAAATATAGTTCACCCCAATCTTCTGGTAGATGAGAGTTCAAGATGCTTGGAGGTTCTCCTGTGTGGGCCTCCTATCCCAGTCTGCCATGGTTTTTGGCTGGCAATTCACAAGTGAGGTAAGAACAAATGGAAAGGGGTATAATGGTGGAATAAGTTCACTGGTTCCAGTTTCTGTCATCTACCCCTTATTTTTCTGTTTAGCCTATTGAGTACGTCCCTTCTACCTAGTTCCATAACCCAGCACCAGGAGTGCCTGAAGATCATGGGAAAATGAATTCTGAAATAGTGATCCTCTCAGAAAATTTGAATAATATGGAGGGATCTGATGTGGTTCACATGGTTACAGTTCATGGTGTCTGTCTGCATCACAGCCTGGAGAGGAAGCAGTTGTTTCACAGCATACTCAGCTTTTTTCTGCAGTGGAGGCACAACATGGCAACTGACAGGGAGCTGAGGGAAAGCAGGAGTCAATGGAGCTTGCTTTCTGCTGATTTTGGCATAATAGAGTTACTAACCTAGCTCTCTTTTGCCTCACAGGTGAGATTATCACTTACATATTTCCTAGTGCACCACTGTCAATAATGCAGCACTGAACTACTTGGCTGTCACTGAGATGCAGGGTGTTGCCCATTTTTCCAGCAGTTTCATTGACAGAAAGCTAGGAAAGCCTGTTCAAGTCTCAGTAACTGGTGTTCATCTAAGGTCAAATCCAAGTGGGTGTTACCAAAAAGAAGTACAAAAGCCATCTGTTATGTTCAGAGTGAATGTTGGAAGACCTGTTCAAAAGTTGAATGGAAAAGACCCTTCCTAGAAAGCACTCCTTGAAAAAATCTGAAAAACTTCCCCAGAAATGCCATTGTTGATGAATTTTGTGGAAAAGAATGACTGTGTTAAACTTGCTGTGGTGCTTGAGCTCTGTCCCAATGTTTTATGCATAACAATTTTAAAACATCCATCTTGATTGTGTTTTAGAAAAGAATATTTACATTATTTAAATTTAGTATTAGCAGAAAGCCTTCTAGGAGTTTAAACAAACAAAAAACAACTTAGTAAAGTCTCAGATAGAAAAGCAGCCTGCCCAGAGGCCTTGGAATTAGACATTCCTTTATTATTAAATGTAGCACCTCTTGAACTTCTTGGCTGAAAACACAGACAGGGCATTTTTCACAAGAATCTTGATCCAAAATACACAGTACTTTGTTTCATACGTGAATGGAGATGATAGTAACCTTAAACTTCTCAACATTTTTGTCCTTTTTCTACACCTGAAAAGACAAATAATCTGTCACAGGTCTGTGAAAATGTGAGTCCTAGAGGCAGCAAACGATGGAAGCCCCAGGATAGGCCCTTGCTTGCTTTCTGTGCACAGAATCCTGTCTTCAGCTCAGGAACCTCCATGAATGCATCTGGGATGGGGTTTGAGGTGTTTGAGGTATGTTAATGAAACTGAGAATGAACTGGTTTTGCGCATCTTCCTATCTGTCAGTGATATCTGTTAATCTGTATCAAGAGAAAGAATCTTAAATCGAGCTTTCTTCTTCTGAGAATAAAGAACTATTGTTCTTATTCTTTATTCTGCAGAAAGAAGGAGCTTCTTTGTGTTTTCTTTTATGTCATGCTGCCACATCTTTCTGCTAGAGCTACTTAGAAAATAGTATTTTCTTTGAAAACTTTTAAAGAAATTAAGAACATTTTTCTTTTGATGAAAAGCTTCAGTGGTTAGTAACAAAGAAAAGCAAAATGTAGATTTTTTTTTTCCTGTACATAAGAGATTCCTTCACAAAACAAATACATTCACATTTTGTGTTTCTAAGAAAATACAATTTGTTCTGATCATATTTAAAATTATAGAGATCAGACATGCTCCTTTTCAGACTTCTAACCAATTGTCAGGGTGACATGGAGCTAGAGTTTGGTCCTTTTTGTTACCACTTCTAAGATAAGCTGTTGCCAATTAAAATATGGCTTGCAGTAGGTTACAAAAGCACTGAATATTTTAAGATATATACCTGTGATATTTAACTTTCCAAAAGCTAAACAAATAATAGCATATCAGGGAAGCTTATTGTTATTAAATCTGACAGCATACCAATTTTTTTATTTCTTGTTGTCTAAAAATCTGATGCCAAACATGAAAGGAAGTGCAGACAAACTTTAGAAGAAAAAAAATTGACTACTAGCAGTGGCAAAGCTTCAAATGATAGCACTTTGTGTTTGAACTACATAGACACCCAGGCATATAAACTAAGTAAAACACAGACTTGAATTTTCATAAGAAAATATTTCTGGCAGTGAGGTTTCTTGGGAATATGTCTGGTGATGCCTGGATTAAGCCAGACCTAATACTGAGCTCTTCAGAAGTGTGACTCACATGTTTGGAGGTTTGGATATATCAGAGTAAATTTACTATGAAACATTGCACAGTTTCACTTTGAGTTGCGGTGGATTGTTGGACAAGCAGCTTGATGTATTAACCCGCCGTTTATTTGCAGAAGAATGACATACAGAACTGTGATTCCCATTAAGGTATTTTTCTTTTGAGGGTAGACTGGCAATTTTCTGTGTAAACTTTCAAATTATTACCTACTGCATCTGAGAAAGTACCTGCATATGTGGTAGGCACCAATTACAATATACACACAGAAATTTCTCACAGATGGCTGTTGAGATTAAAAAAAAATCATATTCTTAGAGAGAGAGATTCTAGAGTCCAAATGATTTCAGAGCCTAAATAAATATATAAGTTTGCCACATCTCTCTGTAAGTTCCAATGAGCTCATATGTTTTCATCACACAGTATGTAGTGAAAAAATGGGAGCAAAAAGACGAGGCTCTTTCAGTCATCCTGCTGTAAAAGCATGCAGGCAAAAGGACTGTTGGGTTGTTTTATTAAGCTTTCTGCCAGATTTGGGGTAGTGGACATGGTGGGGGGTCCTACAGAAAGTTTCTAAACCTGAAAGTGCTATAGGTCTGACTGCATGAAGGAGAAGGGGAGCAAAGGACTCCTGTGTGCCCTGCAGGCCGCTGTGGGATTTGAGACAGCCACCGCACGCGCAAGCGGTGCGAGCGGTGCGAGGCTGAGTGACCCGTGAGGACAGGACCTGTGTGTTGGAGGGTAGCAGCCTACATCTGCTAATCCGCTCTGGGACTTGCACGAGCAGCTGTGGAATGCAGCTGCACAGATGGACTGGACATGTTGGATTTCATCCCTTGGCTTCACAGTGCTTTTATCAGAGAGGGAAATTGCTTGAGTCAAGGTTTTCTTCTTTCTTGCTTGCTGCCATTCTGGAAGTAAAAGCTTTTGATCTTCAACTAGGCAAACAAAGAGAAGCAGGGGGCTACTGGAGAGTAAAATAATATGTTTGAGGTGGAAAGGCTCATTTTTTAACTGATCATTGCTAAAAGAAGGTTGTATTTGCCATCTTTCTGAGAAGCCTAAGGATCACTGTAGATTTGTTTGTGTGAAATAACAATCTGAATATCACTAATATGAATCCACAGTAAACATATATGAATGAAAAATAAGTTGCCAAGACTGGAAAACAAATTTCCACTTTTTATTGCTTCAAAATGTAGCTGTGTTGCCATGCAACTCTCTTCAAATTGCCTATCCTAGTATTTCGTTTGCCATTTCTTCATGTAACTGCACTTGTGTAAAGAAGCTGTTGCAGAAGGGAGTGGTTAAAACAGTGAACTTCACCTGTTTGCACTGGCTTTGTGTTCACATCTCTACCCTGTGTTTGTCACTTGCTGTAAGTTGGTGGCAGCCAGCTGCAGGTTTGGTCACACCACAGCTGTCCTGGCATTATGGGCAGCAGCCCTGACTCAGGGAATTCCTAGAAAGGTACTGAGTGACCAGGGTGTGTACATTTTGCTTAAAGTATTTTGTGTTACCATTGAGAAATATGCATAGTATTAGCGTGGCTGATATGTCATTTAAAAAAACCCCTGCAACGAACAGGATTTTTTTTTAACCAAACACAAAGAGTGAGGTACTGAGGCCTGCTGCTGATATTTAATATCCAGAGCAATGCTCTGCTGAGGTTCTCTTGTGCTCTTTTGCAAGTTAGGAGAGCTTCCCTGTTACTGGCAATAAAAATGAACTAGGAAAGATTAAACATCATGATGGCAAAAGAAGAATGAAAACACAGGTTTGGATTGCTTGAGTGTTTTACAATGATCATTAGCACAGTCCTTAGGCTACCAGGTAAAACATATCTTTATGGACTCCAAAATTAGCCCACATCTTCCATCTCACAACCTGTCTGCTGGTGCTGTCAGGGAAGGAGCACTCCTACCAAACACTTTTTTTTTCATATTTTCTTTGTGACAGTGAGGGCTGTAAATTTAAGTGATTCTAAAAACATCCAGTTTACCCACAGATTTCCACACAGAAAATAATTAATACAGTGTATGGCTGTGTATTCTGTTTTCTTTGTATTTAAATCACAAATTCTTGCTATCTGTTGCCATTAATAATAATTTCAGAGTACTTGCAGAGACGAGGAGAGGTCATTGGCATTTGAGTGATTAGCTTTGTCTCCTAAAACATTTGTTGAGCAGACTGTCAAGAAAAAGCTACTCCATTTAAATGATTCAGGTCTACAATTCTGCCTTCAATGAAAATCAGCAGAAATTCTGGCTCACTGGCAAAGTTCCTGCTGACTTTGTTAATGCTAAGATTTTACTCCTAACTCTCAGCAAGCACATGCTGTGTGAGTGCAGAGGACACCCCAGAGCTGCCTCATGACATGCTCTCAGGTGTTGAATCTCCCCATGTAGAAGCACTGTCCCGTTCCTTGTATTTAGTCCTCTTGACAATTTTCAAGTGAGATGTAGTTTGGAAGTGTTGTTTAGCAGGGAGCAGTACAGAGAGCATAGTCAGCTTTCTAGGAAAATAGTCTTTGGCTCAAGAAAGAAAAATAAATTGGTCAAAGGATGTTAATTTCAAGTTGTCAGTGGAAATGTGGTGACATGCTTTTACTCTATTGTGGCTCAGTTAGACCCAGCTGAGAAGTGGGGAGGTTTCTGTGCTGGACCAAATCAGTGATCTGGAGTTTGGGGGGGATCTTTATACTGGAATAGGAGGTGACTTCTTCCTCAACTACTTGCAACCTAGCAAATGAAAATTAGCTGTGCCCAGGGAGTGGATGATCATAGTTTGGCACTGGGAGTTTGCATGATGAGCACTTCAGGATGACTCACCTTCTTATATCTTAACCCACTGAGTTTGGAAATCTTTCTCCTTCTTCTCTTTTACAATTTTGTGTTCTGTTAGGAAGTTTTATCAGATGTGTTTAATAGGAACACTGGATTGCCCATATTTCAGAGTTTGTAATTTTGTTTATCACTCCATTTCTTTTAAATTCTTTGCTAATTAGCTTGAGCTTTTTAATTTCTCCTTGTGCAGAAACTGTCCCTCTCACTTTCAAGTTATTTCAGTTCCTCTTTTAAGGATATATTTGCATTTCTTGGTCTGCTGTTTATCTATGTACAACAATGAAGCCACATGGCTTCAAAATCCAAATGTCTTTGCTTTGTTCTCTTACGTGTCCAAGACAGGGGACTGAACTGTGATAACAAATGGTCCAACTGTGGACTCAGGATCAGACTTTTTTTGAAAGGGTGAATTAATGGCACAGTATCTTACCATAATTTGGGTCATTATGAGATAATATTTTTCACATTCAGCTTATATTAGTTGTTTGCCTTTTTATAGAATCATTGAATGGTTTGGCTTGAAAGGGATCTTAAAGTCCATCCAGTTCCAACCCTCCTGCCATGGGCAGGAGCACCTTCCACTAGACCAGGTTGCTCAAAGCTCCATCTAGCCTCGCCTTGACACTGCCAGGGATGGGGCATCCATGACTTCTCTGGGCAACCTATTTCAGTGCCTCACTACCCTCACACTAAAGAATTTCTTCCTGATATCTAATCTAAACCTAGCCTCCTTCAGCTTCAAGCCATTCCTTCTTGTCCTATCACTTCAACCCAGTGCAAAAAGTCTCTTTTCATCTATTTTGTAGGCTCACTTCAGGTGCTGAAGGACTCTATAAGGTCTCCCTTATGCATTCTCTTCTTCTGGTGATCACTTAAAGCTAGTCCTAGAAGAACTGAGACCATCTTTTCATCTGAAAACATGAAGTAAATAAAATAAGGAAAGTGAGGCAATCAACTTCTTCCATGAAATACAAATGATTTACGTAACAGTAGGGGACTCTATAGAGGCTTTTCACCAGCCTGCTAATGAAAGAATGGAGGAAATTTAAAGATGCTGCATATGCTCCCCTCCCCCTTATCCCTTAGTCAGTAGTTATTTTCCTACTCTTTGTTTCTATTTTCTGTTTGCCAAAAATTTTATCTGTCAAGAAAGGGATCAAGAGTGAATATATAATGGAAAGCAGAGTGTACTATACATGACAAACTCACAGCATTTTAACTGTGTTTGAAACACCACCCCAAAACTTTACCAATCCAATGCTGCGGATGATTCTTGATAACCAAAAATGAAGCTGAGGAGAAGCAAAAATGAACCAGAAATGCCCTCGCTGTCCAAGGCAGGGGCTGTGCCTTGTTTAGATAGTGTTAATAGTGAAAACCTACTCCATTCTTCACATTTCTTTCAAACACCCAACGTGCTATTTTCGAGGCAGTTCAGTACACAAAAATGTGCTGGGTGGAAGTCAGGATGTTGGCGTTATTTGTGCGAGTACGGTGCACGTTTAGATTACTGTGGGAGTGCAGACAGGTCACTTGGGAACAAGCACGCAAACCTCATGTTCGGCCTCCTGGCAGGAGCACTCGTGCCAGAAGCGTGATTAATCCCAGCAGAGGAGGGTGTTTATGGGGTGTCACAGTCCTGGCAGAGCAGCCCCTTATGGATGCACACCAGGCAGCTGTGTTTGGACCCACGTGCTGGATCCGAGAGCTCCTCTGCTCCCCAGGGCCTGGGCAGGCTCCAAATGCTGGCTGTGGCCCCAGCTTCTCAGGCACACTCCCCAGGCACTCTTTTATGTTTGTACCTACTCTTTAAGCCCTCTTTTTGGGATCACTGCTGTACCACAGGGATTATAAAGGGGTTTTTATACACTGGCCACATGCAGCTAGTAAATTTAATGGCAGAGATACAAAGCAGAAAAAAAGGTCTATCCACCGTTTTCTTTGCCTTAAGCCCTAAAGCATATCCTGGATTTTAGATTTTTTATCTCTAACTCCCCCAAGAAGCTCCTATATTTTTTCAGAGCTGAAATCTAAGTGTTCCCTGGCTTGAAGAGTATTTCTTTGTACCATGCTTCTTCTTAAGGCTTCTGTCATTTGTCCTTGTACTAGCAATTTGCTTTTTCTTTGTTCTGGAAAATTTTCTGAACAGGTGTAAAATAAATCTTCTCTGCTTTAAACACCACCCATTTTAGCATCCCTAAGGTGGTTCCACTTGAATGGAAAATGATTTGTGTTAAGGAGTCTTATTGGACTCTATTGTGCTTCTTCACCTTTAATGGAGGAGGTACCTTATCCACTCCATATTCACAAAAGCTTGGTTCAATGGTCTAGCACTTTCATAACATTTACTAGATTTTGTCCTCCTCACTAAAAGAAATTTCACAAAATACTAGAGTTAGGACATGATTTATTGTCCTAGTCAATGATCAGTCTTTTCACTCTTCAGATTTGTGAAATTAAAACTGAGTTCAATGTTGGAAATCATTAGCTCATAGTACAGAAAATATATGTGATGTGGGCCACTTAATCCTTTGATAAGTTTATTTCTGACTTTGCATCTTATTTCATGCCTGAGAGAGCATACTCTTTATTTCATAGCCTCTCAAGATTTATGAGTTTGTGTTTGTGTTTAAAAAGCACTGATGGTCTACATATAAAATTTTACCACTTTCAGTTCTGCCTTTCTACTTGCAATTCACTACAACTATTCTGCACCTAAACACTCCACTTAAGGTATTCCAAATATACATATAATTCCAGAATCTACAGCCTACTTTGGTATCCCTTAAACACTAGGTTATACTAGGATTTGTGTGCACTTGTAATGTAACAGTGAGATATTCTTTATCAGGAGTTTCAGCGGTGCTGTACATTCTGTTGCCAATATCTCCATTATTTCTGAGACAAACCTGTTTTGCTGTGGAGAAAACAGCAGTTACAAATCAGGCATGTAATTGAGCAGGCAAAGCATATAAAGGAGACAGTGTTTAAGTTCACTTGTCATGTTCCAAACATTGGAGAACTTAAGAAGTCAAAATGACTGTTCTTACAGAGCTGTTATCTTTTTATGTCAGGCAGTGAGCAATGCCAGTTCCTTTGCAGAATAAAGTAGTGAAATCCATACTGCACCTGGAAACTCCCCATAGTCTTTGCCTTCATGGAATCTCTTTCTTGACCTTGTGACCTCAAATATGAAGAGCTGTCACACACATTGTCTCTGGCTATAGATATTCCTGAAGTTGTATTTCAAAGGTGTTGGGGTTTTGTGGGGTATGTAATACCTATGCTGAAATGTTCTTCCCTGTGTTCGTCTCCTTCACTTTCTATCTGAGTCCCAGTCAAAATTTCACTCCTCTCCACACACAGATCTCATCAACACAGAAGAGAAAATGGTAGGTGAATGCCTGGTTGGTGAAGGGCTTTTCCGGAAAAAAAGGGAGAGATTGGAATACTTGGCTTCCTCAAATGATGTGGGCAGAAATACTGTCTGGCAATAGGGCAAATCCCACTGTATTCTCTACGTACTGCTCCACAGTTCTCTTCTTATTTCCAGAGCTGATGTGTTATGATAGTATATTTGTGGGTTAAGGTACTTGCTTCTTTTGTTCTATCACTATGATCATTATTTGTTCTATTGCTAAGGATACTTTATTTTTTCAGGTTTGGGATGAAACTCTTGCCAAATCTGCTGAGGCTTGGGCTGCTACATGCATTTGGGACCATGGACCTTCCTATCTTTTGAGATTTTTGGGCCAGAACCTATCTGTAAGAACTGGAAGGTAAGAGGATACCCTATAAAACAATTATTTTGTCAGCCTTTGAACAGCCTTTGAGATCCAGATATTGGACTGATGCAAGTGTCATCCAGTATTTTATGTTTTATATCTGTCAGTGTTCATTTGGCTTAAGAATAATATTGCTTAATATTGTGCCCCTTGTGATGTGAGGAGAAATCTAAAATTACATGTGTTTCTTTCTGTGTTTTAAACAAACCCAGGTATCGATCTATTCTCCAACTGGTAAAGCCATGGTACGATGAGGTGAAGGATTATGCTTTCCCTTATCCTCAAGATTGCAATCCTAGGTGCCCGATGCGATGTTATGGACCCATGTGCACCCATTACACACAGGTTATATAAATTATTTTCCTCTATTCAAAATCTTATGTCCAAAGCTGGACTTTCCTATGATGTACTTATACTCCTCTCTCTCAAATAAATATATGTGTATATGTGTATAAATATATGTATATGTATATTCCTTTTCAATTTGGACTTCACCAATAATAAATATTTATTCAGATGGTTTGGGCCACTTCCAATCGTATAGGCTGCGCAATCCACACATGCCACAATATGAACGTCTGGGGATCTGTTTGGCGGCGAGCTGTTTACTTGGTATGCAACTATGCCCCAAAGTGAGTTGCTCTCTTTTATTTTTGTTTATTTTTATCCTTTATGCATGTTTTGATCCTCTCATAGGACTGCTTACTTCTTTTTCTGCAGCATGACCTCTTTTTGTGCTTTTTTCTGTGAGCTGCTCCTTTGTTAAATAAAGCTTTCCATCTGAACATACAGAAATGTATGACTGGTAAGCAAGGAAGAAAAGCAATCAACTTGATTTGTATGGAACAAAGCAAAAAACTTGTTTTCTTTAATTGCTATTATTATTATTATTATTATTATTATTATTATTATTATTATTATTATTATTATTATTATTATTATTATTATTATTA
>VZUI01049358.1:0-93352 GCA_013401135.1 Cettia cetti | reverse complement strand
GAAGGAAGGAAGGAAGGAAGGAAGGAAGGAAGGAAGGAAGGAAGGAAGGAAGGAAGGGAGGGAGGGAAATAGCACAGTAACCTTACCTACTTCTTTCTTCATTATATTTGTCCTACTAATGTGTCAAGTAGGCCTTTTTCATCTTGTGCTTGGATCTTTACAGACATCTGTGGCTTTAATTTCACTTTCTGGTTCTGAGAATTGAAAGGTTGGCTAAAATCCCTCCATGGGTAAATAGCTGAACAATGACTAAGGAAGACAATGTAGTCCCATGCTGGAGTCCAAGAACCATCTGGTATGACTCAGAATATTTCCTAGAGCTGAAGGTTACAGTATGGCTGAGCAGCTGACTTGCCACCTTTAGAAAAAGTGGATTTTTGCTCAAAAAGTTCTCAACAGAGAAACTGAGCTACAGTCGAGCTATTCTCAACAGAATATGGAAATGCCACCCACAGCTGTGGAAGAGCTGACCCCTTGCACTCCCACACATTTTCAGAAAGTGGAAAAGAGTTTTCACCTCCTCTTCTTGTTTCTGTTTCTCTGCAACATGCAGAGTTTCACCTTCATTGTGCAGCCATGGCATTTGAAGTAAATAATCCTGGCATTTGAAAAAAAATCTGTATGCAGGAGAACTCAAGTGGTTTGAGTTCATATGTAGCACACACCTTGCAGTGAAACAATTAAAAAACATTCCTCTGTGCACATTACATACAACTCTGTAACTGGAATTATTGGAATAAAGAGGAAATAAGATTCTTAACCCATTTCAACAACAGCCCAAGATAACATTGAAAATCTCCATCAAAAATATTCTCATTTTACTTGCATGCTGGAGTGGTATAAATAAAGTTTGTTCCACGTTCTTTGAAGAGATTACTGCAAAAAGTATTTGGCAGCCTATACGTTGTATGATCTGTGGATTGTATATCTAGCTGGAAAATACCAGGGCATAATAACACTGCACTAGAGCAGAGTATCCCAACCCCTTAAAAAGAGGTCATTTGCAATAAAATATTTGGATCAACAATACTAAAAGAAAACCAAATTTAGGAGTATGACCTGGACACTGAAGTTGAAAAGCTAGAACCTGCTTTCTGAACATATCTATTTCTTCAGTTAACTAGTATCTGTAGTCATCCACTTACAAGCATCTATCACATAACTACCAAAGGTAACAGTAGCTGTATATCTAAAACTATATGATAAGGCTCATCATGCATTTATGCAAAGTTTTGGAAAAATATTCTATAGATGTTCTACAGGTTTAATGTTTAGAAAGGAAGTCAACTCCTAAAGGATTTTTTACCAAAAATTCCATCTTTCATAGGCCCAGGAGCCTGAGGTATACCATGATCATCACGGATTTCCTATGGCCAAATTGACCTACTTTGTGTTTCTGGTACCCCATCATTTATCATAGATTGTTTTGGGTTGGAAGAGACCTTAAAGACCATCTAGCTCCACCTGCCATGGGCAGGCATGTCTTTCACTAGAATAGTTTGGTCAAAACCCCATCCAACCTGGCTTTGAGCACTGCTAGGGATAGCACATCCACAGCTTCTCTGTGCAATATGTTCCAGCCCATTATCACCCTCACACTACAGATTTTTGTCCCACTATTTAAGTTAAACCTACTTTCTTTTAATTTTAATCCATTCCCCCTTTATCACTCCAAGTCCTTGGGTGGGAGGGTAAAATACCCCTCTCCATCCTTCTTGTAGGCTCCCTTCAGGTACTGGAAGGCTACAATTAAATCACTCTGAAGCCGCCTTTTTTCCAGACTTGAACAAGCCAAATTTTTTCTGCCTTTCCTCCTACAAGAGGTAGGTGCTCCATTCCTCTAATCATCTTGGATACCCTACTCTGGATTTGCTCAAAAAAGTTGATGTTCTTTGTATGCTGGGGACCTAAAACTGGATGCAGCACTCCAGGTGGGTCTCACAAGAGAGGAGTGGAGGGGCAGAATTGCCTCCCTCCCAAGCCACAACCTAGAAAAAAATCCTAAATTTATAATGTTTAGGATTTCTAAAGCCAGTAAGTTTCCTTATTACAGATCCTGTTCTGACATTACATAGCAGTACACAAGTTATTTGACTGATCACATCTATATGCATATGTCAAGTCCTTCTTAAGAGAGGAAAAGAAACAGAGAATGTGTTAGTGGACCTTTTCAATATCCATATTAGCATTCTATATTTCCATTCACTGCATGCAATGCTTAGATTAGCACTTACACTGCTAAAGTGAATTTGCCTTATGACAGAGACACTCCATCAGAATGGAATTTTCAGTGTCCTTGGCATAGCTACCAAGGAAAATCCATCATCGTTTTGATCTTCTACATTATGTAACTGACATAAAATTTTATCTTTTTTTCCGTGTCTAGACTTGATTTTAAAGAATACTTCCCCCAGCTCTCTAGTCAAGTAGAGACTAAATTGCCGTATCTTATCTAGAAAAGGAAAAGACCTAGTAATTTTAATTCAATTTCAAAAAAACAGACATATTTTAATATCTAGCTTTATACATTAAAGTACTTTCAATCAACAGTTAAACTTTGTTATTCTCTTTCATACAGTGAAAATGAACATGGCATGGACTAAGTGCTTCTAATATGACTGCATCAACTTTCACTCTGGTAGACAGAGAGCCCATTAGTGTATTCTGTGTGACAGCCCTCATCTGAGAAAAGCCAGAGGTTTTGCATGAGCTTATAAACACCCTAGATAGAACCTCAGAAATATTGGGAGGTTTTGAAGTCATGGCCTTACAGAAACATAAACCATGTAGATATACCAAAAGCATATTGTCATATTCATTAGATAAACATATAAAATTATACAGGTTTTAAATCTTCAAAATAAAAATTCAAACCAGATCATCTCCTTCTGTCTGCTGAAAAAATTTATTGTGGCCCTGCTATACTCTCTGTCATAAAAATATGTCATATCTAATAACAAGCACAATGAGAACATGAAGCAGGAAATATTTCTGAACTATAAACATAAACTGAAGTTATCTTCAGCTTTTGATGATGATTCACTGTATATATTTCCAAGGAGGTCTTGTGATATAATAATAAACAGGCTGGTTAGTTTAGAAACTCACATTCTTAAACTCTGCAGAGCCCACTCCTTGGCTTAATCCATATAAAATTAACTTCAGTCAAGCAGTTTTTTTCCTCTAGGTGGCTGCAGAGCATTTAAAAAGTTACTGGCTCCAGATGGAATAAGAAAAGGCAGCAAGGGAAAGACTTGATAGGGCTGCTATTTAGAAAACAGCTTTCTCCCTCATCATGCTATCTTTAGAAAACAAGACCCAAACTCTCATCTCAGCAAAGACAAACTCACTAAGAATGCCACTTTCCAGCCAGTTGCACCCTCACAGTGCATTTCACCTCTGAGGTCTCCCTCTTTGCTCTTCATCAAACTAGTTGCTAAAAATAGGACTTGGATGAAGTGGCACAACAGCTAGCCTACCTGAATTGAAAAATTAAAAAACCACTCTGTTTCTGGGGTTTATTGCTTCCTGTGTGGTCCTGGCCCTGACCCACACAAAGACATAGGCTCATAAAGCACAACTGAGACAGGATTCAAACACATGAATGCAAAACTCCAGTCCTGGCAGGGTTACCCTGACTCCAGCAAGGCTGGATGGATATTTAGTTCCTGCCTTTACATTTCCTCAGGCACCTCTGCTTTTGCTCTGCATGTTCTCACAACCACGTGGGTATTGGCAGGCATAAAGCCTGACTGACACCCCAACAGTGAGGCCCATCAAGGATAGCTGTTTTAAAACAGCAGCTGTGCTGCCATGTCCCATTCAGGATTCAAGAGACCAGAGGCAAAGGGTGAGCAGAGGGATAAGGATTCAGCCAGGAAGCAGAGACCTGGTTTCTGCTCTCTAGTCAGTCTGACAGAGCCTGCTACTTCACATGCAGAGAGCTTTGGATAAGGTATGCTTTGCATACTGCCACAGTTCTTTAACCTTCCTGACTGCAAGTTCTCAAGTGCAAAACACAATACAGAGCATGAAAACACAGTGGATGAAAAGCTGGCTTCAGTGAAATGGATGGGGATTTTCCTGCTGACAACACAGGAGCCAAGACTCAGAACTGTCATTCATCAGCCTTTTTTTTTTTTTTTTTTTTTTTTTTCAGTTCTGTACTTTAAGGCTTTGAAGGATCCAGACTCATTCAGGACACCACTGAACATTAAATTCAAGCTTTCTGAATTTAAATGCTATGAATTAAAATTTCCTGTACTAGACATAGTGACTCCAAGACATATCAGTCTGGCCCAGGAACCACAGAAACCCACGTAGAGGTTATAAAGCCAGAATGACCTAATTCTGGGTGAAGAGGGATAAGACGATATGGGCAGACAGAGCCAAGGTTTGTTCTCAAAACTTACCTTCCAGTGAGTTGGTTTGGGCATGGTCATTGGCTAGATACAAAGGCAGCTCTGATGTAAATCAGCAGACTTTAATATGAGAAATCGCAGCCACATGATCAAACTCTCCCTATCACAGAATAAAGCAGTTGTTTTTCCTATTCATCTGTGGGTCATGTCCAATGGCAAAGACATTAAGATAAATTCTGGGCTTAGTCTTGTATACAAAATACTAAACATCTAAATATGGTTTTGCCTCTTTTTATTGGCTGGGCAGAGACTATGGAACAGATCAGTACTCAGTGCTGGCCACCTTGAACATGCTGCCTGATGGAGCCACAAAGTAATTCATTCTCTCTCCATCACTTTTCACCCCATAAAATCTTCCTTGGCCTCCCTACAGAAGCAGTAGAGAGATCTCGGAGCTGTACCACTTTGTTATGAAGCTTGCTGTCAAATTTGGCAGTGGCAGCAAGCTACTATGTCCTTTCTCACCAGCAAAGTTTGCGGGTGGAAATTGTCAGCCCCAAGTGTGCCTTTCAGACTTTGGGAAAACAGAGGCAGCAGAACTGCAGCAAAGCAGCCCATACAGCACATCTCCTGAAGAAGCCCACCTGATAGATGGAGAGAGAAATCCCCAAAGGCAATAAAGAAGGAAAAGCTATTGCTAGAAATTGTGCAGATTGTGCCAGAGATTGTGTTCATGTTCTCCAAGGGTCCTTGGGAACCACACTGTTTACAGTCCATACCTCTGTGAGGCCACTGATTTCTTCCCTTTGAGGTGAGCATGTGGAACTCACTCAGTAGTTTTCTACTCCCATGGATCTTTTCACAGGTGGGGAGCCTGAGGGCCCATATGAAAGCATGAGCAGATTAGCTCTGTCAAAACAAAGATCCTGTTTTTGTGCCAGTAAGGAAAAAAAGGAGGGAGTGGGGAAAGCATAAAATAGAGTTTATGATATATAGGAGGAAAATTGTTTTTTAATAGAATCTTTTCAACGTTTTCCATTAAACTTTGGTCGCTTGCAGTGCAAGTTTTGGAATGCAACTCCCTCATCCCCTTAGGATGGTCTGCGTTTTATTACATTAGTAAGGAAGCCCAGCTTACTCCTAGCAGAGCTACTGTGTGAAACGTTTCAAACTCAAGCCAGAGTGGCAGGATTAAAAGCCCCTCCTCATTGATTTTCAGCTTCCATTCTG
This sequence comes from Cettia cetti, assembly GCA_013401135.1. Lineage (NCBI taxonomy): Eukaryota > Metazoa > Chordata > Aves > Passeriformes > Sylviidae > Cettia > Cettia cetti. The sequence continues at coordinate 87,761 of VZUI01049358.1, read as the reverse complement.
GGGCCAGTGATTTAATGTCATTTTTATAATGTGTAAAAGAATCTTTTGTTATCAAGCAATAGTAAATCACAAATGATCACATCATAACGAACAAAATTACGTGAATCCAAATGTTACCCATATGATGACTTGATTTCAGCTGGGATTCCTAACCAGAATGAGCAAAGGAATATATCAGAAGAGGGGAGGAGGTATTGGACATGAAACAGGGGAGATGAAGTGAGTAATGAGAGAACATTAGAAGTACTTCCTTCCTTCCGCTCCTCTTTCCCCCTTCCCTCTCTACCCCCTTTACCTTTCCAGTAATACTGGGGACATCAATATTAGAAATAGGTGCACCAAAAACAGAGGAGTAACTGCAGTATCAGCAGTCAAGGATGAAAAAATATGGGAATCTGGACAAGTAGTAATACCGTAAGTCTATCCACGTTGAGCAGCAATAGTGAGGAACTTAGGTGGAGTAAATCCTGCCACACATATGTGTAGCAATTTTTATAGTTCAGAGGCACTAGGGAGGCAGAATGAAAGTTATGCCTACCAAGAGGAACCCAGAGAAAGGATGAGACACTTCAGTAGGGTCAGAGAGTATATATAGCTGCATAAACCCTATTAGTTCTGTGTATTTAAGGTAGTCTCCATAGTCTTGATAGACATAATTCGGAAGATTTGATCAGCACTGACAAATTGTTACTCATTTAAAGATCAGGGGAAAGGAGAAAGTCTTCAAGGTGCAATTCATCTCACCTTTCTCAAGCTTTCTTTCCGATCTAATTTTTACAAGTAAAGACTGAGCCTTTTGCTAGGATTTATGCCAAATTCTGCATAAAATGCTATAGAAAGTAGCAGGATTTCTCTTTCTGAAGTTGTCTAGATGCAATCAGCTTTAAGCATCTGCCTTCTCACAAAGGCCAAGACTCATTCCTCCAAGATGCAAAATTATGGCTCTTTAATACACTGCCCAGAAAGCTTGGTTTTTTAATACTTATCAGAACACATGCTCCAGTATATCATACCAAATCCTCTGTCTTCCATGTGAATCTTGTAAAAAAGGTCTGTGTTAACCAGAACCAGTACAATTCTGCTGTACTTTCCTCTTTATCTCTGTGTGCTATAGGTACGTGTACGGGTTTGGTTCTTTTCTACTCTTGGGTCAGTAATGCACCGCACTTCAGATTAGACAAAAAATCTTGTTTACTCAGTTGCCCTTGTATCAGACTGGTTATCTTGCCATTTGCTGGAAATACAGCAAAGCAAGAGGAAAGTAAATTTTAGCATTAGTTCTCTCACCAAATAGGTTCATGAAATCATAGAGCTGTGGAGATTTGCACATGTTCAGAACATCCCATGTGGATGTCAGCTGAAGTCATATCTTAAATCTCTCTACTTGTAAGAAAGACTAGCACAGAACATGAAGAAATGAGAAGTTCATCTTATCTTCAAATCTCTTCAGAGAGATAGTGAATGGCAAGGCCAGAAATTCTTAGAGATCCATTTATGTAACAGTGGCAGCAGCCAAGGAAATAAAGAATCAAGATGCAATGAAGTTCTTGATCCCATCTGGGCAAAGAGTACAAAGGGAATCATCACGTCTGCATGAAGAGAGTGATGGTGATAGAGCATTAACGGAAGAGTCAGAATACCCAGAGTCAAATACTGTGGGAATGAGTAAAAGCCACAGAAGGAAATGGAGGGTAAAGAGAAAGGCTCACAGTAAATATCTGCAGATGCTGTTGTTTGCAGTCAGGGCTGAACCAACAGGGATGTAGTCATACACACACGTAGCACCTCACCAGTAGAAGAATATTCTTTTCAAGATCAAAAGTCAAGCAGCAATAAAATCCATGTCAAAAAACAACGGCAGAGGAGGTTGTGCATGCTCACTCATGAACATCTGCACTAAGAAGCCACTTAAGTAACCATGCAACAGCATGGAAAAAACATCTGCAGCATGTAGACCACCAGCTGTGCAGCAATAATACTTTGAATATCCAGAGTGCCTTTTATCTGAATACTGCAAAGCATTTTCCAAACAAATTAAGCTTCACAACACTACTGTGAGCTTCTTATTTAATGGGAGGATTATTTCATCCTGCACTAAATGCCATTGCTTCCAGAATGAAAAGTAACACCTGTTTATCATCTCACAGAAATGTACCATTTTCACAATGGGAAGTGATGAAAAGGGTGTAGTTAAGTTAAAGTGGAGGAAGACTTGAGGTGGTCAGAATCAAATGTTTAGAAAAGAAACTCAGACAAACATAGTATTAACACTCCCTCCCTTCCCCCCCTTTACTTTTAATGCAAACTGTCACATTAATTTTTATGCTCACATGTGGTTAGTCTTTGGTCTTTATTTCTCATTGGAAAAAGAGAACTTCCACGAGTGTATACTTGCAGCGATGTCTCCAGATGTGCTCAGAAGTACAGAAAAATACCTTTCTTGGTTGTGTATGCTCAATAAAATGTATTGCTGTGCACTGCAAATAGTTTTCCTTTGTACTCTTTCAGATCTATTTTTATAAGGCATCTTGATGATTATATTACAGCACTGCCTTCCAAGGCAGCATGCCATATAGTAAGTCCTAAAACAAACTTCTTGCTGTGTGTGCTTTCAACCCCACAGGGTACTCCATGTAAGCACCACTCTAACCTGACTCTGCTGAGTTAGAGAGATCTGACTATGTTTCTTAAGAAGAAAAGTTGGAGAACATGATATATATCCAGTGAAGAAAGGAAATCTTACAGACACCTCATTATGATTCCCTCTTTCTGCTTCTTAATACACCCCCTATTCAATCCCATTGAAATGTTAGTGGAGGAATTGCTTTGACAGGTAAGTTGTGGCAATGAATCAGGCTGTTTCTTTACCAAATGAAATTCAATACTGGCAGAACAATACCAGGACGGGCTATTCTAACAGCCAGACAAACACACATCTTTAAAACCTAAACTTTTTGAGGGCAGCAAGGAGATTCTAATATGTGCTTGACATTAGCACCCTAGGATCTTAACCTGTGAGTAAGGAAGGCTTTTTGATGTTACAATTAAACAATAATATTAGCTAGGACTTGGACATGAGTAATTGTATTTCTAAGAAATTGTTCGGGGTGTTTGGATATTAGGCAAATAGCACTAGCTTTGATTAAGGATTATATTTTAAACATTTCTACATTCTCCATCTCTGAGTTGCTCCCAGCTGGGCATGTGGTGGTTAACCTCAGGCCAACTTCTCCCTTCTCTTGAAAAGCAGGTTACAGGAGGACACAACCTGGCTCGAGAAAAGAAGGCTCTTTCATGGTTAACATTTTCCAGAAACACTTGGTGTTGGTATAACTCCATGCCCGTTGAAGCCCAGGGTAAAATTCTGTTTGTCTGTAATGCCAGGTATGGTTGGCCAGCACCACCTGCTTCTGACGTCTCATCCTACATGACCAGCTCTGAAAAAGTTCTCTCATGCTCACAAACTGACTTTTCTCCAGAAAGAGCTGTTTCTTTTCTCCATGGATGCAATCAAACACATGTGCCAAGTAGCTCACTATCCCGCCAGGACTGACTACTTCATTTCAAATAAACCATGAAATGGCATGAATTACTTGGGGAGAATAAAATGTTCCCTTTCAGCATGTATGTTCATTAGTTTTTCTCTTGTATGCCGGTTTTGTCTGTTTGATTCACACAGGATTTTCCTTAGCCGCATTTCAAAATGGTGAATAGAAGGATTAAGTCTTAAAAAATCCTTCATGTTCAATTCTATCACACAGAGGATGAACAGTTCATCTAGTTTTTGATATATTAAGCTGCCCACACAGTCTGACCCATTTAGAAGAACAGTAGTAAGGTGTGAGGTTCCTGTCCATACAAGTATCAATGTTTGTTCCCAAAATCGATTTCCATTTTTGTTTTTCAGGATCATAACTGTTGAATTGCATTTTGCTTTTCAGTTCAGACAAGCCTCAGAGCTTAGAGGGTAACAAAGCTGAGCCTTAAGCTGCACACCAGCTCCAACTCACCAGTTTAAATGATAGGACTGCTTTATTTCCACAAGACAAGGAGAAGAACTGAAATCTCCAATCCCAGATCTGACATCTGTTCCAACTTAGTAACAAACTAAACTCATTCTCCATCCCCCATATGCATATCTGCACATATGCACAATGGAACACTCAGTTTTAGGAACATTTGCCTCTGGATCCATACTGGGCCACTTCTCATTTCCAGACACAACCATAAATCAGTTCAGTTTCACTAGAAAGAGTGAAGATTCACAGAGAGCCCCAGGCAAGAATATCTACCCAACTTTCCTAACCCCAAACCTGGCTCTGCAGCAATACATTATATTTGTTTTCAGCAGTGGAATAATATCACATGCGATCACAGTCTCAGCAGCAACAATTTATGAATCTGTTTCCCCTAACCCTTCTACATCTGGTCCTTCACAGAGCTAGTATCCATGTTCAGAAATCACATGAAAACCACATCTTTTCTCAACCCTGCTTTGAACCCCTGTTGTTTTAGAAATATGGTAGCAAGAGGAAAAAGAAGAGCTGTGAAAGACAGGAAGGTTGAACCTCTTCTCCGGGAACACTGGAGCCCAGGACTGTGTGCCTGGAGTCAGCCCCTTGCTGCCCAGGTGTGAAGCAGCTTGGCCAAGCAGCACCCAAGAGTCAGGGCTGAAGCATCTTCCAGCTAGGCAGCCAGTCAGTTTGGGACACTCACCAGGGAGCTGTGGTGGTCTGAGAGTTAACTAACCTCAGGCCTTGACCCAACTGCTTTCATGGTGATGCCAGATAAAGTAATCCTGCCTTCCCCTCCCTGTCTCAGCTGCTGCTCCTCTTCTCAGATTCAAAGAGAATCTCTTTACATTCAAATAGAATCCAAAAGCTGAGGAAATTTTAAATACGTTGCTGGCATGCTCTTAAGCCTGCAAATTGCAAGGCAGGGAGGGAGCTGGTCACACAAAAATGCATTGTGGTTTTGCACCATGAACTCTATGAGGGTAATAGCCATTGTACCACTTGGTTGGTTTTATACCAGTCAGAAGCTGCAACGATAGCAAGCAGCCCTGAATGCTTGAGATCAGCAGGTAAAGCCTCAGAAGCATTTCATTATTCCATGTTCTTTTTCCAAATTTCATTTTACACCAAGTGGGCAATCTGGAGCCTCAAACCTCCATTCATGTGCTAATAGAGTAAATATTTTTAAAGTCAGACTAGCTTGAAATGCTGTTTTCCCCCATCTGTTTTCTTCTAAGCTTGTGCACCTTGTGTACTTTTTAACTTGTGAAAAATCCTAAATTTTGCACTTACAAAGCACAGGCAAGATAAGAGCTCTAGCATTAAAATCTCCTATTTAACAAGAAATGAAGGGAAGCAATATATTTTCACAGTATTAAAAATTATCCAGCTGCACAGGTGTTGAAGGACTCCAGCACCTTTACACAACTTCTTCTGATGATACCTCTTTGCTGCTAATTATTTATATAAATTTCCAGTAACAGAGGGAAGTCACCATCTCATTTAATGCAACTTGTATACTGCTCGCTGAATGCAAACAGCTTTTAACCCCAGGCTCAATTCAAACCAGAAGCAGTTGCCAAATTATGTGCGTTGACAGTCAGATCTCACATCTGTGGGATGCAAGAAGGAAATGACGCCAAGTCTTACGTTTGTTCTTTCCAAGCTCAAGGCAGTGGGCAGACCCAACCAAGGAACCTGTACCTTCACCTCTGGGACCAGTTATGGGGAGGCACAGGAATGGTGACAATTTGGGAAGTGATCTGTCCCACATACTCACAAATCATGTCTTCAGAAGTGGGGGAATGGCAGAGCTGGCCCTGACCCCACTCCTGACCTCCCCATTGCTCTGTCTTGCAAGGTGTTTCCTTGCTTTCGAGTCTTTCACTCAGACGATCTGAGTGAAGCAGAGCCTCTCTCTCATTTTTTATTTCTCCTTTCTGTGCATTCATGAGGATGAACAAAATGCACAGATCACTCTGTGACCACAGAGTGATATGAAAATCATGCCTCTGGGGTACAAGTGCTTCCTAGGGCTTCCCCTGATGCTGCCTAAAGCACAGCTGACATGCTAACTGGCCTTTCCCAATCCCAGCCCTTTGCAGGGGGAAGCACAGAACAGTCTGCTGCCTCTGACTTGCAAAAGCAATGGGAAATATGCACAGAGGTGGAAGATGTCCATACCTCATCATTGTTATCATATTACTTGTCTAGTACTTACCAGATTTTACAGACATACACTCCCTTGGCCCAAGGTCTTGGCAGCGACATTTTAGATTAACCAGGCCTGAGCTATCCAGGTCAAAAAGGGGGTCGGGAGGGGTGACATTCAAAACGTAAGAGTTTCTCTTGACAACAGAAGCAGCAAGTGCTATCCCATATTATAATCTGAAATAAAACAACATCAGTTTTCCAGCAACTTTCTGAACAATCTGTAAATTGACTAGACTTCATCAACCATAATGACAATACCAGCACCTACTTTCTTTCTCCTGTTTTCTGTGCAAGAAAGCGCCCAGAGACGTTTTTCCATTCATAAGAAAAAATAGGGAAATATCAGGTTAAAGGCTAAATAAAAGAACCTGGCCAAGAGCAGTAATTCTTCCCTGTTACAATTGTCTATAATTATTGTTAATATTATTGTATTACCAACCAAAATGCCTCTATTGTTTTATGCAGCAGAACCCACAGGCCCACTGCACAGCAGTCTAGGGTAGGCTTAAAACACACTTCCTTATTAAACCTAAAATAGACATGATTTTCTGTGGTAGCCTCAAGCAAATCATCTCACCTTCACTGAGACAGATGAAAAATGTGCCATTAAGGTCTGACCCACAGCTGATGTAAGATGGAAGAGACCTGCAGAAACTGTCCTGCCACAGGCTTGTACTGAGAGTACACCCTGGTGCCAGTGAAACTGGCAATAGCAGTCAGCTCTCTGCATATTCTCCCTGCAAAGGGACAGAGCCTGTAAAAATATCCATTTATCCAGCAACAGTCAAAGCAAACGTCTCCATTTAGATATCCCCTTGGCACTGTCAGTCACACTCATGGTCTTATCTCCAGGGAACTTCCAACAGCTTCATATTCTGGTTGGAGTGCAAATTCCTACATCATGAAGTAAACACCTCTGGCCCCTGAATCAGCCCTTTTCCCAGAAACCTGCATAGGAAAATGCATGGCACTCGAAAAGACCACATGACAAAATGGAATCTATTCATTCTAAATCCACTTTTATTGCTGTTTCCAACCATCACAGGAATCACACAGCATGCAAGTCAGGAAATGCAGACACCAGAGATCAGCTAAGTGGCAAATACCTCTCACTTGCTAGATCAAGCCAGCTGCTGCCCTCAGCAATGGATTCCCCTCCTACCTCCAGCTCACAACAACTCTGAAATCTGGTGCTAACCTCTCTGCTCGTCATCAAACTGAAAAAGGTGGCAAATCTAAACTTTATAGTCTGCCTCTCCAACTTGTCTTCCATGAAACACACGCTCCAGCAACACTCCCACACAAGCCCAGCAGAGAACACTGACATTATCAAAGCTGTTGGTTTGGTTCATTGGAGACCTAAACCCAGCAGACCAAGCCACCCCAGAAGCACACTCCTGGTCTCTGCCCACAACTGGGAAATGAAGACAAAGTGAAAACTGCAGTGTTGAGCCAATGGATAAGATGCCAGGAAATTTCAAACCGCACCAAGCAGGATGGCAAATGGAAACCATGACATAAAGCTCAGAAGAAGGTCACTGCTTCAGTGTCTTTTTCTAAAGAGAAACTTTATTATGTTTTTTCTTTTGCAAGCATGCATCAATAAACCTAGAGTATCAGAGACAGAGAAGAAGTGGGTTTATAGAAGAGAATAAAAATAAATTTTGAAGTACTTTTTGTCTGGATGGTTTAGGCACATATTTTCAGCCTTTCGTGCAACAGTTGACTCTGCAAAATTCTGCACTGATTGGCAGTGGTTTAAATGGCAGCCCATGTTCTGCACAGCTGATAACCCACCTGCACCAAAAGGTCAGTGGTGATGGATAGACTCTACCACAGAACCTGACCAGTTCTCTCTGATTTTGGAGGCTTTATCCTGAATATTCAAATATTGAGATTGATGTATCCCTGAGACGGTTCATATGTGACACAGGACAGAACTGGGGATCAAGCCTCATGCCTCCCATTCACTCACCTCCAAAACACCAGCCACCTCTTGAAGGTTTTAAAAAAAATTATGCTTACTAAGAAGCTTTGGAGATTAAAAATGAAAGGCCAAGGCGACCTGAAGAAAAGAGATCACTTCCTTACAATGGGACTGGGGTCTTTACCTGTGTCTAACTAGGCTACAGCTGAGAGTATCACTGCACTGCTTAAAGGTTTTCTACTTAATATCATAATAATACAGAGAAATATTTCATTACAGTGACTGCTCTCCACTAGGATTGAATCAAGGCGATGAAACAAGTGGAAAATACCCTCAAACAACAAAAAGCTCTAGATTTTCTGTCAAAAGCTGGGTGCTTTGCTTTGATTAAGGTCCTCTAGGAGCTCTGCTCAAGCTAAGACAACTAACTTAAGGTATTTTATCTTGTGCAATTGGAATATAATCTTAGGTTTTTCAGAAGTAAAACAGAAACATGACACGAGTTCAGCCCCAGGTGTTTTCCTCTTTCCTAATGTTGTGTTTCATGGCAACTTTCCATGTTAAAAGCTATCATATGTGGAAACCCATCTCTCATAGCAATCCACAATTATTTATGTGAATCCCTAGATCAAGCCAACATAAGAATCATGTGGACTCAGAGTCAGAGAGCAGGTTCAGAGATGACCCAAACAACCAGCATGGCTACACTGCTGAGAGCGCTGTCAGTCAAGGCCACTCCTCATCCCACTTGTAAATACAAAACCTGCTAAATGGCTGCTAAAGAGTTCTTGCTGGGCTGTTAAAATATTTGCCAATAACCTGTTGTGCAGTCCTTAGTAGGGACCACTTTTAAAAAGGTGATCACTTGAAGCTTCTACAAAATACAAGGAAGAAAAATGTCACTTAAGTCTTCTCAGAAAAATCAACTCACAATGGAAATCTAGGAGGAGAGATCAGCAGTTCTTCTCTCTCTCTCACGTTCACCACATGGGCACTTCCAAAGCAGAGTCCTGTGATGAAAAATTAAATGACTTGTGGGTAGGAAATTACAAAGCACTATTAAAATTATATAAAACTTTCTCATGGTTTTTCTCTGGTGTTTTCTGCAACATGTTAGAAGATTAATTTGTTTACTGGCCACAGATGAAACAATAACCACAATTACTTCCCAAGGAACATTCAGTACAGCAACATTCCATATTCCTTCTCTGCCACAACTGTTTTTTCACAGCATCTACTGGGGACTGCCACTGCTGAGAATGATTCTGAAAGCTCAGGGTGTCCTACCTGAGCTCAGAGAGCCAGGTTCACTGTTGGCAAGAGAGGAGAAAATCAATACAACCTGCTAAGGACAGACCAAAGAGAGACTTCATGCAACCATGGGATACAGTGCACCCTATGACACTAAAGGCAAAACTCTTGCTTCTAAATCAATATTAAACACATGATACCACTCCTGACTTTAAAATATTATCAATGAAAGAAGAAGCAGGTTAACCAGATTAACAATAGAGGGGTTGCCACATACTGAACTACATGATTACGTCCTTCCATGCATGCATAAAAACTCACACAAGGGTTTTCACCAAGGCCCACCAGTGATGAGACACCCAAGCAGCTGCCTGTAGCTCCAGATAAAATGCTTATTACATCACAGCCTAGCCCACCAGCATATTCAAGCAAGAAGGTGAGTGATTCATTTGGACTATTTCCGTTTCTGGGACATAACTTAGACCTCAGTCATTTCTCTGATTTGTTCCTGTTATGCTTCCCTTTTCTGAGTGACTATTAAAGTAGTCAGAATAGCAGGACAAAGCTCTCCTTCTGGGCATTGCAGGAGTTTAGGATGTGTCAGATAAATGTATCAAAGAGAACACTAAAAACCCACTGGAAATACATATGACAACCCCAAGGCAGTCTGACACTAGCATCCCTCACCTGGGGCTGTTAGACAAACAGCTCATATTTTACTTAGAGTGAAAAAATCACACACATAATGGTTCTCTGACACTCTTTAATCTTAACACAGCTTGCGAGCTTCTTTCAGCAGAGAAACCTTCTGGGTGAATGTGACCTTTGGATAAATCCTTCCATGTACTCTGTCATGGTATTTATTGTTACAGTCAAGCAAAGGATTTACTTTGTGAACAGCCCTGGGAGGGATCTTTTTTCCAGGAGCCCCACAGACCTGTAAACGTGTTCCTCCATCACTGTAACACCTCCATTATAACAGGGGAAAACAAAGGGTTAACCCAAAACAAAAGGGATATATATTCTTTCACACTTTCATTTGGATTACTGCACAGAAAGACAGCATATTTACAAGATGTATGAAGGAACACTAAAAATTTTTAACATTGAGGCAACTGGCTTCTGGTAAACTCTGTAAGAAGTTATAATTGTTTACCAGAAACACTAGCTACCTGAACATAATGCATTTTCCTAAGATAACTAAGGTGTCACTTTTCCATTCAAAGCAGACAGTGGACACTACAGGAGAGGAGGACAAAACCAGTACAAGCCTTGAAAATCAATCCCTGTGTCCCTGTGTCTGCCAGTTTTCAGAAATACCACTAACATTAAGATAAAGCTGGTTTTCTTGCAGCTGACACTCAAAATTACAAAAATTGTTTCTATTCCTACTGCACATAAGCACAGTAATCCTCTCTTGGTCATTCCACACTTAGCTCATAACAAATCTTTTTGCTGAGCCACCAAGAAGCTTGAATTCAGTCTGAACATGTAATTTGATGGGCTCCAAGCTTCCCAGGAAGGGAGGTGTCAAAAGCTGCTGGATAAACTACTTTGCTGGATCTAACTGTTGAGTGGGTTATTGGGCTACTTCACAAAATACCATCCTGTCTAGAACCCTAAGACATGAGCTAGGTCCACTCTTTCCACCAACAAAAAATGAATCAAAGACTTGGTTCATTTCAATGTCATCTGGATGACTTTTTCACATCTGAATGAAAAGCAGACCTAAACATTTTATTAGTACCTTAAGTCTGAAAATGAAGGATGCTGCCAGCCACAAGTCAGCATCTGCAAGAGATTAATTTCTGTGTTCAGATCTTTAGCAATGCATATAATTCAGGCAACAGTTAGGAGCAGGCAAAAAAACGTAAGTTGTGCATGTAGGAGTGATAGTCACGTAATATGTTGGTTTATGAGGTCAGACTGATCTCTGACTTTCTTGGTTCAAACTCTCAAGCATCTGATGTTTCCAAATGATAAACTTTTAACACAAAAGTGTAAGTTGTGGTGACCTGGAATGAGTTCAGGTGTATTTTCATGCATCTCAGGAAGGAGCAGTTATGTCACAAAAGTAATAATTTGTTTGCAGTAATTCAGAGACAGTCAGGGACTGGATAGATATAGGGATGGTTCTGTGGACTTCAGTAAGCTGTGCTGTCACACCCTGAACTGGAAATCTAACAGTAAGACATCACAGGAAACTTCTGTTGCTCTTGTTCATCCTGTACCCACTCAATACTCTACCAACTCAACACACAAAACTCTCCCTCAGGCTGCCAATCCAGCATTTTCATGCACTCCACATAACTCCAACAACTGTACGTCAAAGGGGCATTTCCGCAACTAAAAGGCTCTTAAAAGCATTACTGCAATACCAATTTACCTAAAGCATTGTAAAAACATTAGAAAAAACTTTGGAGTCTTTCAGAAAGCCAAGGAAGCCCTTATACTTGAAATAGGTTGCTATTGGACCTCTAAACCATTCAACCTTCTGCTTTCAGTCACCATCCAGATTTAGTAGGTCTTAAGGGAAAAATCAGGCATAGCTTTCCCCCCCAGTCAATATTGGTCCTTAATATTGACCACAACATAGAAACCAGTAAATGTTTAATATCTTCTGGGTTTTAATTATAAACACTGAGGAAATTTATCAACTCTTGACTTCCTATTCATATGGAAAAGCTTTAAACATTTTGCACAGACCACTGTCAATCATTCCCATCACAGTTATGGAACTACAACATATTTCACCAACATTCTATGAGCATTTACATTTTAAATCCTGGCATGACTTTGAACATAGCCCACATCTGCTTCAAGTACAGTGAAGAAAATAAATAGCATCTTCTTATGTTATAACTTCCAGTGGCACAATTAAATATCCTCTACCCATATAAAATTTTAACTTCTATAGATGGAGAAAGTTGACAAAAATCCCTGTGGTATTCCATAACTAGAAAGTGTTTCTGGTCTTTATCATTTGTAGAGAAATATGAACAGCACTGAGAGACAAAGAGAAATAAAGGAGGCAGGTGAAGAAAATTCTTGGGGCTGCAGTGCACAGTTTGCATGCAGCTGATAAAAGGAACCATGCAGTGTGAATTCCTTGCCTCAAAAACCAGATGGGAATCCTGGCCAGGGATATCACTGGCTACCACATAGTAAGGACTATGGCTATGGAATACATTATGTCAAGTCAGGCAGCAGTCTAGACAACTTGGGAGAAAGCACAGGCTCATGAGAGAACACCCTGCCAGGGAAATTTGTTCCTCTGGTGTCTCTCTGCCACTGTGTTTGGTGTGATCTCACCCAGCTGTGCAGAGCACACAGTTCAGATGCCTGTTAATTGCATTCTTCATCTGCAGGGTATGAGTGGACACAGTTTGAAATGACTGTACAGAGATCAAAATAATCAGAGAGACAAATGATCTGGAAATCAGAGCAGGTGAGTTAAAGGAGAGTTAAAGGAGAGCTGGAATACAACCCAAATATCCCTTACAGACAAGCTGAAATGCCTGTGTAGCGTACTTTGATTTTGGGCTAGTGGATATTTTCAAGTCAGATCTTTACTGCTAATGGTTGCAGTGAAGATTTGGGCCTTCTGTAAAGTGAGGAATTGTGATGCATATAGTGGGAACTACATTTTTCAGATGCTGACAAAACACAGCCTAATTAACATATAGGACCTGAGATCATATTAAGAAGCTCAATGGCAGATAAAACAGGCATTTTTTTGTGGGATCTCTTTAAGTTCTTCTCTGATTACCGAACAACATTCAACTCCTTCTAGTGATATATTGGTGATCTCTCTCTATTCCGTCAGCTAATCGTCTTTGCCTTCAGATGCAAGGCCAAGAAGGGAATTCCCCATGCCAACCAGTCCACAATATGCTTTTGAAAATGTTTTCTATAACCAAAGCAAATCTTAAAATTATTGAAACTTTATGTCATCCTTTGAGGACAACAAGGACATCTATAATGTATGTCATCACCTTGCCATACTCCATAAAGTATGGAAACTTTTTTTTATGAACTATGGCATGAAAAATTAATACAACAGAGAAAAGCCATGTAGACAGACTGATGAGCAGAACAACAAAAATGGGCTTTCAAACCTCAGCCAAATCTTTGATATCTGAACACAGAGCTAAGTGGGGATTTTCTTGCATATTGTCTTCTCCTGCTCCAAAAGCAAGTGTTTTATAGCCAATGCCTCAATGCATTACTAGGTTTTGACTTATTGTAAGGTTCTTACTTGCCAAAGACACATTGCTGTATGGAATATTAATGAGACTGTCATCTCTACTGGGTCTTAAAGGAGCAGAGAAGATTTAGTGCCCCCTTAATAAAACTAGCAATGCTTTTTTCTGAAAGTTTGAGAATTTGTGCTTTGACAAGAATAAGACAATACACTTTCTGTGCATGTGAAACTTCTTAAATCCCATCAGAAGGACTTGAGCTTGAGGCAAGGAACCAGGCATTTTCACATTTTAATCTTAACTCTGCTCTTAGCTTCTGGCACAGCAAAAAGTCTTTCTTTATTTCAACAACTTCAAACCAGGGTACAGTGAGAATTAAATGTTTACACTGTGATTTAAAAATGTAAAGTGCTAAGAAGGAGCACTTAGGAAATGAACTTTGTAGTCTTTTTCTATACCATGGTATCTACCATACTCAACAAGCTCTTATTTCATGTACTCATAGACTACATAACCTTAAGCACTCACTCTCTGTAAACTACATACCTAATTTGAGAGCTGATGTACAAAAATCAGCTGTCTGAATACCTTAACACTTACAACAGCTTCCTCTGGACTTGTCATAAGAGAAATTACTTGTTATTAATTTTCACATGCTAGATTTATTTTAGCTTTTATGTTTTAGGAAAATTATGTAAACAGAATGTTAGTTGTAGAAGTACCCAGGAATGCAAGAAAACATATGGCTGCAACCCTTCAGTATTCCCAGCACATTCACCAACAATTTTAATTTCAACTGGCTTAAGCGGAGGAGTCAAAGAGAGACTTTAACACTCTCATCCTCTGCATATCATGATGAAGAGGTGAAATCACAGCACCTGCTCTCATATATGCACATGCCTCTATTTCAGGCGAAAATATAACCCTACTGCTCCCTTTGAGTGAGGAAGGTACTCATTATAGTGTATTTTGGATCCAGTGGAATTTTAATTCTACCCCTGCTCCAGGATGACACCGGCAGTCTCCATAAGTGTGTGTCTGCTCTGATGAATCCACCAGAGACAGAGTTAATTATGGGAGCACAGCCATATGTGTGTTTCCAATGGGCATATCAACAGTTTAAGACTGGGTGAATACAACACATCTACCCATACATTACCCAAGATTAGGGACTGTAGTGGCAAACATTTAAGATGGAAAAATACATACTATTTGATTAGCTCAAGTACCTGTACCACCACTCTCGTCTGCTCTTTGCTTTGGTGCTGCAATGCCCAAGGGTACAATAATCCTCAGGTGCTAAAACTTGCCATGTTCATGACCTTTTGTTGTCATGCCCCAAGCCACACCAGCAGTTGCCCTGCCACATAGGCAGGACCTGTGTGCTCACAATTAATGAAGGGCTGGATCTGTCTCTCATCTCACTGCTGGTGCCTGTTCTTCCTCTCAAAGCTTCACTGGCCAGGGTGTGAATACTTGGCAGATTGAAAAGCAACAGGAGAGGATCCCAAAATGGATTGTGTGTTTGAGGCACTGTCTAAAGCACAAGTCCTCTGAAGTGCTTATTCCTTCACGTGCTGTGAAGAATGACAGAAAAATGAGGCTTGGATAATTAAAAGTTAATTGTTTTACAGACTAGCAGCTTGTACACTTGAGAGAGCAAGTGTGGAATATGGGATTTTCACACATCTCTCAATACAGCGGGCCCTTATGGAGACAGACAGGAAAGAAGGAGATTTGCCTATACCCCAGACTGCTGCTTCATACCACAGACAGCTACTTAAAAGCTGACATAATGCAGAAGTCCACAGAGATCTCAAAGCCTGGGAACATCCCAGATTTTTGGATGCCCTCTGAGATTGAGAAAACAAGACAGCAAAACTGAAGGGAAAATCCTCAACTAATAAAAACACCCACAAGAAAGTTTTCAGTTAAATCTAACCCATACAAGGTCTCTAGAATGGACCCCTCACATGCAGCAAGTCAGCTCTCCAAAATACAGGGAGAGCAAGCTCGATAAGCTCCTTGGAGCTGTCAAAACCATCCTAAGGCAAACTTTCTACAGATTTTTTTTTTTTTTTTGTGCTGATCACAGCTCACGTCCTGCTTTGTCTGGTTATCCTGCCAGAAACATAAATGAACTCATAAGAATAACAGGAGAACTAGGTTAAGCTTATTTTTAAAACATTTCCCACAAATTCATCTCATTTTTCTGCTTATAAACACCCTTGCTCATCTTTGCTGTGTGTCTAATTAGGTAGGATACACTGCAGGTGGCTTAAAATAGGAACCGAAATATAGTAGTATTGCAGATATGCATGCTAAAGAAAAGGTAATTAAAATGTCATGTTATGAGATGTAAACTGATCATCTCAGGAGCCTGAAAGGATTTCTCCCCCATATATGACATGGCACAGTTGGCCAGCTACCATATGGGTGGGTTTCCTCTTCCTTGCAACACTTACTGACCTCTCCCTAAGGTAGAATATGAGATCTGACAGGTTGGTTTCTTGAATTATTTATTTACAGAAATAGACATATTGCCATCAGCTAAGCATCTCCGCATTTTATTTAAAGTCAATACTGCAATAAAGCTGAAAACATAAAAATCTGAAATTAAATTACAACAAATTTGCAAAGAAAGCCCTGTTGAGAAGCTGTCGTAAAGGTTAATTAAAATGAGATCAGAGATCTTGGATTTTGTAGAAACTATAGTTAAAAATCTGGGGTACCTGACAAATACATATGGTGGTTTCCTCTGATGATGCTTAAAACTTTTCCAAATAGCATCTCTGCAAAAATGGGATTTATTTTTGCAGCTAAAAGGAAATACTTCAGTGTAGCGGCTATTTTTATTTTATTTTTTTTTTTTTTTTGGCAACGGATTAAGTTTCACCAACTGGCAGGAGGCATCTTTTTAAAATATTTCCACAAGGGAAGATATCACTCTGCTTTTCTACCAGTTCCTCTCCACACCTTCTCTCCTCTTTTTAAACATGCATTTTATTGTAACACTGAAACATCAGTGGTGCTTTCCAGAACAGGAAAGGGCTCTTTCAAAAACTATTTATTAGTGTATGCAACAGGAATGTGCTTGTATTTCACCATGGCAGTCTTACAGCATGTTCATACCCACTATGAAATAGTGGCATTTGAATATTGTAGCTTTAATAAGGATATTTATGATAGTGAACTATATATTAAGGAAATTATGCCCAGAGCATTTTTAAAGCCTATCAAACAAGCTTTGAAAAATGTGAGGGACAGTAGACAGTAGACAGTATCATTAGCAGGTTTTTTTTCTACAAGATGCTTACAGACAAGAAAAAATAGCCACAAGTGAATTCTAGTCAGCAAAACACAGGAAGGATCTCTAAGTTGCCTGTGTCCAGAAAAATTAGGTTTTTTGCCTTGAAAAGTCACCCTTTAGTTTTTGCCTAGGAAAAAAGAGACCAGCAAACACAATATGGGTGTCCAGATTTGAATGTGTTTTCTTTTGTCTACCCCAGTAAAGAATGCTGATTAAACAACTAGCTGAAGATTTCTGAAATTATCTGTGGTACAGCAAATGGTGGGAAGACAAAACAAGGATTACTAACTGATGCAAAGATTACTGTAATACAGCTGTCTGGGACAGGAAAATTCATAGTGATGAAAACCTGTCACTTAAATACAGCAAAGTTCCCATTGATTTCAATGAATCAGAATTTTACCTCATGACTTCAATACACTGTAGGAAAAAAGAACAAAGCCAAACTACCAAACCTCTATTAAAAGTAATCCAGAAACAGCAAGTTCTAAGAATGCAGTTCATAGAGACAAATGATAAGGACATTGGGCATACTCTGCTCTTCTGTTAGATGTCTTCCCACCCTCTCTACTCCATAGTGCCTTCAGGATAATTTTTGTCTCAGTCAAACTGACTTCACAGTTTCCCATGCAGAGCCTCACATCTGTCTGAGGAAGCCTCACATCTGATAATGAGGAAGACAGCAATCAGTTATGAAACACCTGACTTGAATTTCATTGAGCCAGGTAATAAACCAGAAAGAAATTAAGCTTTAGTAGGCAGAAGCAGGTTTTCATCGTAAGATTCTATATACCTCCCTATATGATCACGACAAATTAAGTTCTTTCCTGGAAAAGTGAGAAATGCCTCATAATGCACTTACAAGCAGTAGGAAATAACATCTCATTCAGTGGAAAAGGACAGGTAGGGTTGTGATCATGTAATTAGGTAAGCAAAACAAACACATTCTAGATGTGCCATCCTTTGAAGGAAAGGAAACTTCTAGGGGTTTAATCACATAGTAGTGTAGTATGCTGCTTCATCTGGTTTTCCTATAACAGATCTCTCCTTGTTAAAAAAAAAAAAAAAAAAAAAAAAAAAAAGGTTAACTTTCCATATAGGGAAGTACAAAGTGGCTCATTGGGGAAGCATGCACTCCTCGGCTGGAAGCAAACTGTGGACAGTCCCAGGTGAATGGTGTCTATCCAACACCACTGTTTTGTCAGATTTTGGAGCCCTCTCCACCCTAATCCCTCCCCCCTACTGAATCTTAATACCTCAACAGGAAAGGAGACATCTGTGAATCCTCTGGCACTGCTTCAATGTTTTACAGCTGTAATAACCACTGATACAAAGAGAAGAATGTTTTCTAGCCCCAAATTCCTGAGGTACTTTTCTAAACAGACACAAGTGGATGGGACTTGGTTACATGAAAAATACCCTACCAGGGTCAGGGGTGTAGGGAAAGACAAAGAGGAATCATGATCTGCAGATAACTGAGCTCAGCTTGGCTTTAGATTTATCTTTTCTGACCACTCAACCCATTTGTCTGAATCCAAACTCCAAATCTTTACGTGTAAACAGTATTTTTCTGGCAGATTGCACTCACTCACTCTTGGCTATATCAGATGAAAAATACTTCAAGGAGAGGGCTTAAAACAGTGGTGATCTATATATAGACTTACATACATGTAGTAGTTTTGCTCTATTCCTTACCATTAGCACATAGGCAGGAGAGTTTAATGCATGCTCCTAGAAATCCCAAAATGCATCAGACACCACAAAGTCCATTTTCTCTCATTATTAGCACTGTCAGCCACCAGCAGTCTAAGTCACGATGCCTCTTACCTGTATTTCAAGCAGTTCATCACAGCATTACACAAAATGCACAGGTTGACATTGAGTGGTTTGGGGGATAATGTCAATCCATACAGGGGCATAAAAGGACGGCAGTAGTCAGCCCATACAGATATAGGTGGAGAACTAGTTCCCAAGCACCAGAGCTCTTGCAAGGGTTGGGGACACACTGGCTCTCCCAGTGCCTAGGCATCTACTACGATAGTGGTGTGCAGCCCTTCAGAAGAACCTCAACAGGTTGGAGAGATGGGCAGAGAGAAAGTATCTTAAGTTCAACAAAGGCAAATGCAGGGTCCTGCACCCGGGGAGGAATAACCCCACGCATCAGCACAGGATGGGGGCCAAACTGCTGGGAAGTAGCTCTGCAAAGGACCTGGCAGTGTGCCTTTGTGGCCCAGAAGGCCAATGGTGCCAGCAGGTCAAGGGAGGCGATCCTGCCCCACTACTTAGCCCTGGTGAGGCCACATCTGGAGTGTTGTGTCCAGTTCTGGCCTCCTGGGTACAAAGGAGATAAGGAGCTCCTGCAGCAGGTCCACGGAGGGCAACAAGGATTTGGGAAACTGGAGCATCTTTCTTATGAGGGAGTTGGGCCTGTTCAGCTTCAAGAAGAGACAACTCAAAGGGGATCTCATTAATGTGTATAAATATCTAAAGGTGGGGTGCCAAGAGGATGTTTCTAGGCTCTTCTTCGTGGTGCAAATCAATAGGAAAAGAGGCAGTGGGCAGAAACTGATGCACAGGAATTTCCACTTAAGCATGAGGAAGAACTTCTTTGCTGTGCAGGTGACTGAGCACTGGAACAGGTTATCCAGAGAGGTTGCGGAGGTGAATATCCTCACTGGAGATGTTCAAGAACCCTCTAGACACAATCCTGAGGAATGTGCTCTAGAGTGACCCTGCTTGGGCAGGGAAGTTGGACCAGATAACCCCACTCTTGTTCATTCCAACCCTACCCATTTTGTGATTCTGTGATTCACAGAAAACTCACATCCTCATGCAGATTTGCTTAAAAATAAGAGTCAAGAATTGTTTCAAATATTTTTATATTCCTTTCTAACCAGAAGTCCCTGGGTTGTGCAGCTGCCCAATGACAATCTGCCCAAGAAGTTGAATAAATTGTTTCATCCTGAGCTCCTCTCTGTTGTGGTTACACTGCTGCTAGTACCCAGACTCAGGGCCAGCTTCAGGCAGATAGTTTGACAGGCACAGAAACATCCATTCCTCAGCACAAGGGCCAGTGGAAGAAGGAGCCAACCACTGCTCTGTGCCAGGTCTGTAAGGGGACCAGTTACAGTTTCACACCATCAGTCCCTTTCTAGAGCCAACACCACTGGCTTTGTCTGAAGTGGGGGACACAGGCCAGCTGTGCCCTGGGGTGGGTGGAAAGACACATGTGGAGGCTGATTCAGGAGCAGGAGCCAGGACAGGAGTCACCCTGGTGAGCACTAAGAGCTGCAGCTGCCCTGCACTTACACCACAGAGCCCTGGAGCAGCCTGGCTTCAGCAGGAGCAACTGCTGCGCCCTAACTCACAACCAGGACCTGAAAACCTTGCGGGGAGAATTTTGCAATATGCACCTTGGCAGTAAACTGAGGGTACCAGAGATCCCAGTTCTATCCACCCCTTAAATACTTGAAACAGGATTTCCTTAAGTCATTCTTCAGTGTACATTTCTTTTGCACCACCCTGCTGAGTGAACATAGGGGTACAACCACATGAATTTTACAGCTGTAGGACATCATTTCTAAAAGGGAAAAAGACCTTCAAACGTTTTGCTTCAAAGCCACAAATCCTTGGTCCACATCTTTCCGAGTTTGTAATTATCTTTGACTCACATATTCTCTGCAACCATTTTACACCATCACTCCTAAACTTAGTAACAGAGATCTAACAGGCTACACAACATTGCAATTTATGCTTTAGCTCCAAGCAGTAATATTTTCTCTAGTTCAGTGGAAATTTTTAGAAAAACTGCAAGACTGCAGCAGTTAACTGCATAAAGTTAATAGGTTAACTGAGATAGAAACTCATTAACTGATTAACTCAAAACTATAGATGGAGTAATGTCACCACACAAGGAACATTTAAGTCAAGAACTGCAATAAAGTAGATCTGCAATTCTTGAATGCATGTAATAAACAGAACCAAACAAATTATGCTATTAGTATGTTAGTTATTGCTTGCCCTAAAATACTGATTATTAAATTCAAGTGTTTAAGAGAAAAACACATCCCAGGAAAATTACAAAAAAGAAAAGGAGTAATTAATTATTCAGATTGCTATTACCTGCTAAAAATATAATAATAACAATAGCAAATATATATATTAATAATAGGAAGAGTAATAATTATAAAAATACTTCTCTCAAGAGTTAGGGACACAAATATTCCAATGTGAAATAGAAAAATCTACTGCATGGCAAAATCAAGATAATGATTTTTTTTCCAAAATTAGGCCAATAGTGAGAGGCTCAAGCACTGTCTAATTAGTCATTTATAAACTCAGCTGCTGTGTAGGTGCATTAGAGATGGGTGATATACTGATATCATGTTGATGTCATATTCCAAATCTGTCAATGCAACTGTTTAAAAAAAAGACCTCACCAAGCTACTAGAAAGCCAGGGATGGTAATGAAGGGAGGTGTTCGGGGAGTATGAGTCCTGTGCCTTCCTCTACAGTGTCTCCTGCAGCCACACTTCTCCCTGCATAAAGCAGCATTGCTGCAGCTCTCTCACTGCAGTCCCCAGACCCGTGGTAGGGGCTGCCTTTCCTATGCCTCCCAAGGAGTTCCTGAGACGTCAGTCATGACCAAGCAAAGCAGGCATGGGGACACACTGGTGACCTGCCCTGCATGCTCCCTGGCCTCACCTGCTGGAGTCACCTGCAGGCCCCTGCTACAGCACAGCTCAAAGATGCACAATGAGATCTTGGGGGTCATGGGTAGGGTTTGGTGAGCACAGAAAGTTCCATTCTCCTTTTTCAAGTCCCCCAAGATCCCCAAACCCTCATCCATGAGCTTAAATGGTACCATAATATTTCCCAATAATGTGATAGAGCTTCTTCTTGTAACAACAGCACCAAATATTAATATAGTATCATCTATTTTTTGTTCTGCTTATACTCAAAAAGCAGTTTTAGGAGGTTGAGTGACAGCTTTATTACATATATGGTTTAAAATATCTTGCCTAAAACTTGATACTGAGTAACCCTGGTAACTTTCTTTTACCTTTTTTTTTTTCCCCCACAAGGACCACTCTACGATGGTCAGCCATAAAGAAATACCAAAATAGACAAGTGGCAGTGGTGATGACACTAACTGCTAATCTTTTCTTCACACAGGATTTACCAAAATCTCCTAGAAATTCAAAATCGTTTCCCTGCTTAATGAACCTGCCTCCAAAATGTTGAACCCTAAGAGTTATTTTTAGAGTATTACTCATGAATACTGAACAGCTAGAAATGCATTAAAGACAAACAAAAAATACCAGCCCCAAACTAAACAAAGCAAACCACAATTAAAAAAACTCCACAAAATATGTTTAGTTACAAAACAAAGAACTTAAAAAGTGGTGTAAAATTAGATACTAAGTTTGTTGGTCTGCAGTCAGGATTATGTCAAAAACCCTTTCCCACACATTACATTACATTACATTGTACTTTCTTCTGCCATATGCTTTGCAGAGAAACACAAGTCACCAAAGTCGCAACATCACAAAAAAAAAGGGTTAAGGTCAAGGTGCAAAACCTAAGGTGTCACAGATCTCTCAAGGTTAAGCTCAGGAGTTAACATGCAGCTAGGTCTCTACTCTTTAAAACACGAACTATATGCTTTTCACTTAAGAATCACACTATGTTTTTTGGATGGCTAACAAAAGGAGAAACTACAGCTGTAAAAAGAATGAGACTTAAAATGAATTTAAGATATCTTCACAGAAATCTCCTCAGTAACACAATGTCAGACAAATGTTTGCAATGCATTGTTCGCTGCCTTTTTTGGTAATTGGAGAAAACACACCCTAATTCCTAATGTTCCTGCTGAGTTTATTTCTGAGAATTTGTATTAACAGCAGGTCACTACCCAAGCAGAAAAATGAAAATGAAGCAATGTCAGTAATACTGGCAAAAAAATACCAAGAAAGGTTAACTCTTGAAAAGGTAGTATTTCAAAAGGAAAAATTCCATAATATGTAATGTTAGAGGGTAAAAACTGAGAAGCTATTCAATTCAATGAGGACATTGAGAGAAAATATAAGAATCTAGCCCTATCAATCTGCCTACTCCCTTTTCTTACTGCTAGGAGCCTGTTCAGAGTTAAAAAAGCAGAATTTAAAAAAATTTAGTTAAACTTACCCTGAAAATAGAGAACATTGACTAAATATGCTTTCCAAAAAACCCCTCATTTAAAAGCTGCATTAATTTGAATTTTTCTTAATGGAAATAAAAATCTCCTGCAAAAAGCACATGAACAGTAATGAGTTCTTTGAAAATAAATGAAAAATGCAAATCTTTCTTGAATGTGTGTCCCATAATCATTGCCTCCTTGCGGACACTTCCTGGTATGAAAAATGGCCATGGTCACTGACAAAATTCCTTGCTGTAACTTTAACAGTTTCTAACAAGAAGCAGCATTCTATTGCGTACCATTATTTAGCTATAAATTATAGTTTATCTTCATTCCTATGTTGGAAGCTGGACATTTTAACAGCTAGTAACCTCTAAATGGAAACAAATGAACAGCTACTTCTGACAAAATATAATGGTCATTTCATAATGTTTCCTGAGGGAAAAATACAATTTTCTACAAAAGGACACAATCAAATTAAATACTTGCTTGATTTCATTGTCTTTCCAGCACAAACATTAGACATCATTTTAAAGGAACAGAAAAGCTCTATGGTAATTCTTGAGTGCAAGCATGTAGAATTTTTTGACTGCTGTAGCCAAAATATAAATCACTTTCTGCTGTGGTGTCAGGAAGTGTATTGCACTAAATTAATCATGAGCTACTTTCAAAAAGGAACAAAAAATCCACTGCAAAATTAAACAAATCTCTCCGTGCCTGTTTTCCATTTGCATTGTCATCACTTACCTTTAAAGGACGATGGAAGTGAGATGGGAATGTTGCTGAAATGCATTCAACAGACCCTGTGTGTGTGTTAGGTTCTCTAGTGCTCTCTGTGGTACCTCCAGCCATTGGAAAAGATAAAGACCTGCACACAATATGATCTTTACTCTTTCCCAGGCTTCTAGCACAGGGATACACCATAGCAAAATAAGTGCAGAGGCACATGGACTACAAGCCAAGCTGCATGTCTTCTTCTACCATTTCCCAGTCTCAGATGTATTCTGTTGGATTACACAGAAGTCCTTCTGTCTCATTATAATAAAAGAGGAAAGGCAATTCATAAGGGAAAGCGAGTCATTCTAGAAAGCCTTTCCTACTAAATCAAGTAGTTCAGTGGATGTGCCCAAGTGGGGAAAGCTGGGATCACAGGCAGCTCCAGCCACAACCATACAACTGTGACAAGGTTTGCTCTAACCTTTTATGACAGGCAATCAAAAAAATAGACAATTGTATTTAAAGACTGAGGGGTAAATAAATTCATCCCAATTAAAGAACAGAAAATATGTCTTTGTGGTTTAGGTTTGTAAGCATTTTAAAGATAAAAGAATCTTAAATAACTCATTCAGACAAGGATTCTAGACCCTCATCTGTCTTTCTTCCAGGGAAGGACAGGCCATGCATGGAATTTTTTGTTAACTCTCCCCTTTCAAAGTCCCCAACCCACAAACCACACCATCAAACATATTTAATATGCTTTAATAAAGTATTTTTTCAAAATGTTTCTGGGATGACACTCTTCTGTGGACCAAAGCAATTACAATTGAAGTCAGCCTCAACTTTACAACTGAGTTTGAAATCAGAGGTAATTTACAAAAATGTTTTGAAGTCTCTTCTCCCTCTTTCTTCAGTCTCTAAAAGCACTTTCTTCTTTAGGTTATCACAAGCCTGCCTGCCTGCCTTTCTCACTGTTGGTCTATTTGCTCAGGGCCATCTTCTGATTCTGGACTCAGAAAACCTCCCATGGTATCAGGCAGTATATTAATTCTTAGCAAACATATCTCAACACCTGTTCCAGTGCTACTGAAACTGGGCCTACTAAGTGTTTTTTCTCCTCACACAGTTAATTTAGCATCTCCCTCCACAGCAGGCCTCACTTACCGGTAGAAGGTGGTATAATCCACAGTTGAATGACAGCTCTGGAACTCCCATGCTTTGAGCTTCTGGCACTCCCGGTGAGCTCGGAGTTTCACCCTGACTGTCCCATGACACAGCTCGGGTACGGGTTTTCTCTGCGGGCGGCTGCAGAACTCATTGGACTCCACACGCCAGGATTCAGCAAAGTCGTCCACATCAAACTTAAAATTCCCATCCCCCCCAATCAGGTCATCTCGTTTGTGCCCATTGTAATTGCCACACAGACCACAGAGTTTGCCTTTCAGGTGAGGTGCAGCCATGACTTCCACAAAACTGTCTCCATCCCATGAGATTTCCAAGCCTAATAAAAACATAAGACAAAAATGCACAAAAATGCACAAAAAAACCCAAAAGAAAAAAACCAAAGAGAGAGAGAGAGAAGAAGAAATTGAGGATAACAAACAGCACCTTATGTTTCATTATGTTTGTAAAACAGTGTTAATGGGAACACGAACAAAGCCATTGGCTTAGTTCTGATAATGCTGTTAAATTTCTATACAGATATATAGATTTCTATAAATCCCTCTGGCAAGTGCAGCGTTTCTTAAATTCCAGTCAATTATAATACATTCATGAAAATCTCTTCTTATTTCAGTTCCTTCTTGCTAATGAATGGGGTTATCCTAAAAAATATGGAGCCAAATCAGGATATCAATACAAAAGGAGAGCTCTTGCAAAATTCTGCCAATTGAATTTGCTGTGCTAAACTTCTAGCTGACTTTGCAGGGGACCCAGAATTTCAGCCATTGTTACCCATTGCACAGGTAGTGGTCATATAAAGATGTCCATGTCCCATAAGACTCCAGCCATGACCTTATGGGAAACATCCTATTCTTGCCTACAAAGCTGACACTGATAGCTCATAGGGCTGAATAAAACTGTTCCAATACAAGTTACCTTATTTTGTGGGAGGAAAAAGAGTTCAGAAGATTACAACAAAGATATATCAGATTGGCAAGACTGTTGTAGGAAAGCATTCTGCATTAGATTCAAACTGTTCATTCAAAAGACATTAATTACCAACTTCATGAAGTTGTCTGCCTAAGTTAGCAACACTGAGAAATAATACAAACATCTAACCTTCATCTAGTGCCTGGGATGTAAGCCTTCTGCTACAATTTGCTTTACAGGAAGGTTAGGCACTTCTGGAATACCAAAATCAAAGTTACTTTTTGTGAGTGAAATCCATTTTATCTGTCTGTACCCATCTAAAAGCTAGGTGACTAGCTTAAGTGAGCTGATGGGGTAAACTAGGCAGCTCTGGATCACAACAGGATTGTCTAATGCAGAGGGAAAAAACTACCTTCTGAATGTCTTTCTGTTCCCACCGATACTCTAGAGGTGCCAGAGATCAGGTGAAGACTAAATTTCTAGTTTTCACCTGAGTGACTATAAATTAAATTAATTCCATTCTTTGAGGAGGAAATAGGTAGCTCATAAGGGAAAACAATTTTGATATCATTTGGGATAAAAAAGCAACACCAACAAACACTGCTGCTTAACTTGTACCCAAAACCAGCCTTTCCTGTAATTACTTCCAATGTCTCCTGAATGGTTCTATGTCACATCTGCAGGAACCCTGCATCTGAAGATCACAAATAATTTTGCTGATCTTAACTTATTCTCATAAAATACCTGTGAGCAGCCATTAGTTAAGAATAAACACAGGAACTTGTTTTTCAACAGGATAATCCAGATTTTACTCTGTTCCCCCTGCTTAGCCAAGAATACCAAAGAGCATCACTCTGAGATGCAGGACCAGGGCTTTACTCCAGCTTTCTTCATTTGCTGTGTGGGCTGGTTGAGCACCACCCTTTCCTCTTGCAAATCAGTGCTTGTCACTGTGTGATCCAAACCCTGCCCTACCCTCATGTAAGTAATTAACATACCAGTGACTCAGTTCAAAGCTGGAACCCTTCTTTCAGCAACACATCCCATTGTCTCCAATGACAATTCCTACCCATGCTGCAGAAGAACAGGGTGAGGTTTAAGAGGAATTATGGCTATAGAAGGGTCTATCTTAACATCCTGCCCCAGTGCTTTTGCAGGTTACACCATATCTCCAAGAGTTTTGGGAATGATTTACTCATCAAAGCTGTGAAGGTAATTCTGCATCACCTGTCACTACAGTCTATTACAATGTTTTCTTACCACTGTAGGTTAGCAATGGTAGCACAAATCTATCCTGAGCTAACTATGCCTGAGATCAGTTTCAAATTACCTCAGAAACCCAGCATGGATGGGCCACTGTCTCCTCCTCCAAACGCACTTTACACCCAGACAACTGAGAAATTGCGTAAGACTACAACTGTTAATTAAGCCAGCACAGTGGCAAGGGGGAAAGCTGCCTTTTAAACTGCTTCACACAGTATCGTTGCTGGACAAATTCAAAATCCAGCTGTCTTTGCTTCTGACAACACTGAACAAAACAAAACACAGCTTGATTTGCAGACACAAGATTAATACTGCCTTGCTGGCATTTAGAAAATACTTGCCATTAACTTAAAAACCAAGATTTCTTCAGACTTGAGAATCACATAAACTTTCCCAAAGTTTAAAGCACCAAGATCCAAATTCTCAGATAGTTCTTTCCAAAAAATAACTATATTTTTTAAGGCTGTGTTCAAGTTCTTCCCCCAGAGAAGCTCCCTCAGAAGCTCCCTACTTCAAACAAAAGACTGGCTAAGATTCTACCTTAAGTTTCCTTTTAGGACTATTTTTTTTTTTTTCCTTAAGACAAAACTTACTGACCTTCAGTGAAAATACATTAATTATGAAAGGTTAACTTGAAAATTTTTCTGAATATATATGTCCTCTTCACCTGAGTTAATTTACTTGTTACATGTTGCTTTTGCAGACCTGCAAAAGGAATGCAGGTTATGCAGAAGAAGACTAACATAAAATTATGGCTTTTCTTCTCAGCATATAAAAATTCACACTCTGAAATCTAGAGATTCCTGCCTTGATGACTGGATTCATTCAAGAGACTCACTGTGTAACTACCACATGAATGCACTTTCCTCTAACTGGTATGGCTTAATTACACTTTATGCTGTGCTGTAATTGCTCAGATGGAAGGGTAATTTCTGGCTTTGACGAACAGCCTAAAGGCTTCTGTCCACAACAGGGCTTATTCCTTTCTGGAGTAACAAGGAAGGGTATTTAATCCTACAAGCATGATGATTTTGTTGGAGCCTGATAACACTGTGCAGTGTGTGCCTTTTGTTTGTTCACAAGTAGAAAGTCCAGTTAGTTTCTGTAAACCAGTAAGAGCTGTGACAGACAGGATTATGCTATAGAACAGTGTTTGAAATGGTCTCTTTGGCAGACAGAAACTGGCAGAGATTTTTGGTGCCTGTATCCCCCCTTTCTTCCCTCCACCCCCCCTTCTTCCCTCATCCCAAATGGATGAGTTTCCCATTCACTTGGACAAGAATCAGAATCCAAGAGATGAGAAGCCAAAGGATGCAACATCTGTACAATCCAGGAATGTGCAGAAAAGGAATATCCTCTGAGTTACTTTTTCATTTTTTTCCAATTACCCCCTCTCTTTGAAGGATGATTAACCTACTTTCTACTTGATTTCTTAACTTGGCACAGTATCTGCTCTACTGCATTTAAAATTTTTTTTTGGATTTATGTATATCAAACACTGAGTTCCCCATTATGGGAGCTCTCATCAATCGTTCTGCATGATTTTTCATGGCATCCTCATGATTTAAAGGCATTCTCAAGAACTGGAAGATGACTCTTCTCTAGAGATTTAATGCCAAAGGGGTACAGGAAAAGTGCAGCAAAGTGGCTTTGTGGAAAAGATAGTGCAGAAACAACAACAACAAAATGCTCACGCAATAGAGGAATAGATAAGTAACAACAGTCCTGGGAAACTCTACCTTTTGTCTTTCAAACACACAAATTTGGATAAGGACGCAACACATCCCAAGCACACCCATAGCTGCCAGTGCAGCATGCAAGGACTGCTGCTGCATGGCATCCAGGGCTACAGCTGGTGAGGAATTTAGCAACAAAACAGGTTTTCACTGGAAAATGCCAATTCATCAGAACTGAAATGCTTCAGGGAGACATACTGTGTTCAATGAACTTCCAACACAGCACCGGCAAGGCTCCAAGCTGGTTTCCTGCCAGCTCGCCTGGTGGGCTGCCTGGAAGCCTGAGTGATCAGGGTATGAAACTCCAGGGCTGCCCTGCCATGCACATTGCCCTGTAGCCAGGGACCACAAGACTTCCTGAAGCTTTGGGCTTCCCTGTTTTATCCAAGGCTCAATTCCCAGCTCTGCAAAAGGAAAACCAAAATCCGTGGGAATGCTAGCTGAGCTGTAAGCACCAGACTCTGCATTTCCCAGCCCAATTTGACTTTGAATTTTACTTCTAGTGCAGCAGTTTTGCTGATTTTTCATTACTTCCTCCCTCTCTTTTTTCACCCTACACTGGGAAAGCATATATTTTTAAAAAAATCTATGTTTCCTTCTGAAACAGAAATTTCTCCAATTTTTTTTTTCCCTCGGCACTCAGACCTTCCTGTGGAACAAAATGTTTGCCTTTAGCCTTTAAACCAGTTCTACTCAGCACATTCTTCCTCTCTACAGCCTCTCTGCTGCTTGTCCTCTCCCAGCAAAAGGGAGCCAGGTCATTCTGCTACTATTCAGGCCTTATGTGCTGAGGAAAGGAGCACTTGGCCCATCATGCTGTATTCAGCAAGAGAAACCTGATCTTGCTCTGTTAAGGGGAGGAATTATTCAGGCTATAATTTGCAGTGATTACACACTGTTCGGTATGTTGTCATATGCCATGTTTGCACTTCCTCTGCCAACACATGGACAAGGATGTGTGTAATCATTTATTAGGCTTGCACCAGAAACAAATGGAATAGCACCAGGATTAGCCGTCATTCATCTTCAGTTGAAAACCTTTCCTTGGCCTGTGGTTGGCTAATGAAATCCACATCGCCTGAATTCATGGTGCTCAGCTGGCTGCAAAGAAAAACCCTCAAGATGTTTCTAATTAGAAGTTGTGAATAATGGTCAACTTGTGTGCATTTTACAGAGAGCCACAAAAATCTGCATTGCCACTTTGAGGAATGAGCGCAGAGCCGGGATCCACACTATGCAGACTCACTTTTCCAGAGGCTATATGAACAGGTGTCTAAATTCTCAGCTCAACAGTGGGTGCTAGTGTCCCCCTTGAAAAAAATTAAGCTAGATAATGACTATGCGTCACGCCTGTGACCGTATCACTCCATACGAAAGGCTGGGTTTGCTGCTTTCACAGGGCATTTACTTGAATTACAGTAAATAGTATTCTCACTTACACAGTACTTCACTGTGTAAGTGAAATCTCTCAGGACTACAGTAGTACCTAACACATGCTAATGAGAAAGTTTTAAACTTCCCAGCAGTATTTATCTATGCAAGGAAACTACAGCTTCAAAACAGTTTATCAAAACAAAAGTAAGTCCTCTGGTTTAGGATTTTGACAATTAATGTATTTTCTAAGACTCAAAAGACCTGAGAGAATGCTATTTCCCCTCCCAGTTATTAGAAATAAGGTAGCACATTCTATAAAATTTCTAATTTCCTCTTGCTTGTGGTGCTGTAGACTTTATTCCTAGCAGACAGCTTCTTACTTGGACACAAAGCAAGCCAAAGAAGATGGCACTGCATAGTAAAGTAGGCTTTGCTTTTCAAACCAGTGCCTCCATTTTGCTGGACAGCCCCAGTAAAATATTTCCACAGTTTCACAAATTAAACTCATTCCAGACATCTATAACTATGAATTTATATAACTGATCACCTTTACTGCAAGGTATTTTGCTGCAACTTTGAAAAACGTGAATTTTATGTTTAAAAACTGATATCCTCTGTGCTCTTATCTGTAAGTATCAAACAATACAGTGTGTTGAGTTTGTATGGCAAGATTTTGGATGCAGAAAGCTACAGGGGTGGCTTCTGTGAGAAGCTGCCAGAAACTTCCTCCATGTCCAATGGAGCCAATTGCAGCTGGCTCTGAGATGGACCAATTCCAGCTGGCTCCAGCCTTGGCAACAGTGGTAGCACCTCTCGGATAACATCTTTAAGAAGGGGGAGAAAAGCCCTGTGCAACTGCAGTCAGAAAGAGGAGAGAGAGTGTAAGATAAGCAATTCTCCAGTCAGAGAAGAAGGAGGGAGAGGAGGTATGAGAGCAGATATTCCCCTGCAGCCCAGGGTGCAGACCATGGTGAGGCAAGGCTGCCTTCCTGCAGCCCATGAAGGTGCATTCTGGAGTAGAAATCCACGTGCAGCCCCTGGATAACAACACACTGGAGCAGATGGATACCTACAGGAGACTGTGACCCCATGGGAAGCCCATCCTGAAGCCATGAAGAGAGGAGCCCAGCCTATAGTACATTTCCTTGTGACCTCATGGGAATCCATATTGTAGTCTCTTCCTGAAAGGCTGCACCCTGTGGAAGAGACCTGCATTTTTGAATTTTGTGAAGAAATGCAGCCCCGTGGTATGGACTCACATTGTAGAACCTGGCAGAGAACTGTCTCCTGTGGAAGGGACCCCATTGCTGGAGCATGGAATGAGTGTGAGGATTCCTCTCCCTGAGGAGGAAGAACTGATAGATACAATATGTGATGGACTGACTGTAAATCTCATTCCCAATCCCCCCTAAACAACTCAGGGCAGAAGCAGGTAGAAAGAATCGGGAGTAAAGTTAAGCTTGTGAAGAGGGGGATTTAGAGTGTGGATGATTTTTTAAGATTTTACTTAATTTCTCATTATACTACCCTAATATTATTGCCAATGAATCAAAATAATTTCCCCAAACCAACAATTTTTTTTCCCATGATGATAATTGCTGAGTGATCTCTATGCATCCTTATCTTGAACTACGAGTCTTGCCCTATATTTTCTTTTCCCTGTCCAGGTGAGGAGGGGAGTGATACAGCGGCTTTGGTGGCCATGTTTGGTTGATGTCCAGCCAGGGTCAACCCACCATACTTTCCACAAGCCACTTTTAAGTTACTGGAAGTGAAAGTCACAGCATATTTGTCTATTCGGGCAGCTAATTGTCAGCCACAGAATGAAACACAGCTTAGTAATATCCTGTAGACTTCAAACTCATAGCTGGGATTTCTGTCTGCTTGTGGGCTGCAGGAATTTTGAAAGCACTGTGGGTTTCTCTGATCTCTAAAGAATTATAATGATATTTATTACTGCTATCATGTTTTTTTACTGACTACTGTTCATGTTGAACTTCAGAAGTTCTTCAAAGAGAAAAAAGACACATACACAAGCACATACATACACAAACACATATACTTGTCCTACCCGCTTTGGTAGTCACTTTCAGCAAATAACCGTCCAAATCGATCTGAAATTGCGGTGTCTCGCAAGGTAGTGAAATTCGGGTCCCATTCCACTTCACTGTGAGGTGCTGCTGGAGGCTGATTGTGCTTCTGCCCAACACAAGGTCCACTGACTTTGTCCAGGAGAAAGAACGGGTCCGACGGGCATCGTTTTTTACCAGCACCTGAAAGGGTGAGGCAGAGGAGGAGCAGTCTTTCGTCAAAACGTACTGACATGTTCCCTGAAAGTTAAATGTCCGTCCATCAAAAGTGTTGTAGTGAGGATCTCCAAATACAGTGCAAACTCCAGGCTCTGCAGGTGAGTGAGAAACAAAAGCACCATATCAGGATCAATCAAAGTTGGAAAAAAGCAGTTGATAAGAACTTAAGAGATGCTGCTCTCACCTAATCTACCTGCTCTACAGGGTAGATTTTAACTGGCACCCACTGGAATTACATTTATCTTTGAAAAACAAAAGCTTCATTGTTTTAGACACTTTTCCCAAAGTGGCTGGTAAGCAAAGGCCAGTTCATCCCTGGGGCAGCATAGAAAGATTAACCTCTAGCTTTGTCCCTTAAACATAAATGTACAGTTCAGGTTATTACAATGCCTGTGAACTTTTTCAAATTCCAGTGACTCCCTCAAACTAAAAGCCATCAGATCACTTTAGCAGGAGATGGTTTGGTTCATATTTTACATATACACACTTATAAATATTGTGTATTTATAAACTAGATGTGTTTACATGTTTTTCCCCCAAATGCCTGTAGAACCAGCACTTTTATTCAGTGTTACAAGATATTTTGTATGTTGTTAATACATAACTGACTTGTAGAAGTTATTGATATCATGCTACCAACTATAAGTCAGTAGTACATGATTAACATGATGCAATGACTGTCAAAGAGCATGATGTGTCTACCAATCATTTGCATCATTACAAATGAATGGGGATGTCTTATGGATGTCTGAAGCCATACATTGGTCAGAGAAGTCAGCCCAAAGACAGAGAATTTCTACATTCATAGAAACAATGTTGAGTTACCTTGCAGCTACCCAGCAACTGACTGAATTGCCTCACAACCAATGACAGCAACGAATATATTTGCCTTGCAGTCTTCTGGTATAACAATATGTTCTAACCACATTGCTGATGTTCCTGGAAGAAGGAGTCTCAAGGCAAAGAAATGCATGCTGCTATTGCCAGATGTATACCCATGAGCTAAGGCTGCTTTTCAAAGATGATGCCTGCTTAACTAACGATGCCTTGCCTGAAAAACCAGCTTATAAAAGCCAAATTCAAATCTACAAAAAAGAAGGAAACACAAATGTTATGGAGAAGAGGAAGGGAACGCCTCCCGTGGAGCACAATACAGTGCTAACTATACAATGCACCTTTCCCAACAGAGTTTTTCAGCATAGGCAAAGTGTGATGCTAAAGTAACTGTACCCTTTCTGGTGCTTTTCTAACTGTAAAGAGCATCCAAGGAAACCTACATGGATACACAGAAAACGGAGCTGAAGGAGGCCCCAGGAGACATCACCTTTTTCTTCTCCAGCTGAAATGGAGAATCACCTGCACATATCCTAATCCTGACAGACATTTATCTAACATGCCCATAAAGAGCAGTAGAAACAGCAACTCCATTGCCACTTCTGGCAACCTGTTGCAGTGTTGGTCTGTCCCTGCTGCAAGAAATGTCTTCCTAAAGCCTAATCTCACTTTCCCCTCACCGCATGGTGCAGAGCCATCACAGAGCTGGTACCTGCGTGATTTGTATTTTACCCTTAACTGGCCACATGAATGCCTCTTTAGCTAAGCCAGTAACTCATCCTGGCATCATTTATTACCCCTCTTTACTGTGTAGGGACCAAATGTTTCAATTTCTCAAGGACATCATGTTGACAACTCCATCAGAAATCAAAATGATCCATATTCAATCAACATCTCCAGAAAACAGGCCCAAGAGACCTTAAGCAGACCCTAAGAACTAAGACATTTAGGCAAGAGAGCGCTTTAAAAATGTGCACTTCTGTGAGTTTTCTTTTCCTCACTGATACCAATGAGGATGTCAATAACTGCTTTCCAAAGTTCATTAAAAGACTAATTGATTCTCCATAAATTGGCAGGAACCATATGGTTTTTAATTAACAACATCATTTTTACCAATAGGAAAAATAATCTGTAGATTTTGTATGGAGACCATCTGACTTTACCCATTATTCAATCATACTAACATGTTTCTGATTTCCTTATGTATACATCTAAGTATCTGCATGACGAGTATTAAGACACATTATTATCAGCTCAGATTGTACATTAGCTGCTCCAGCTTTAATTTTCCCTTAAATTTAATGACAACTTTTATGAAAACAAGGAAATTACCAGCAAAAAAAAAAAAAAATCAGCTAAACATCAGTGAAGATTCTAGAGGAAAGACCTGATTTTTCTCTGTATTTCTAAAGGCCAAGAATGTGGACATGTTATACATGTTTTTAACCAACCTGTTGGAAGGAGGAGGTTGATTCTTCATCTAAACAAGTGACTAAGAGGCAAGACAGGGGAGGAACAAACATAATTTAGAGATGTGCAAGTAAAATTGATAGTACCAATGGAATCCAAAGAAAATATTTATTTTTAATTTCTAATGTGTTATGCAGAATGATGTTGTTTTATGTTATGTTACATCATGTCACGTCATATGTCAACTTGATGCCGTGCAGTTAAAAATGTATTTTGGACTGGATAGCTGAAGGTCTGATCCAAATTTTGCTGTTTTCTTTAATAACCAAGGAAATGGAGGAGGGAAAATCCACCTAAAAAAAGTCTGAATAATTGATTCTCTGATATCACTGTGTAAAACATTCTTGAAAGGTTTGCTAAAATTGTGGGGTTTAAAAATATATCCACACCCTGCAAGAGTGTGTGTGATAACTCAGGCACTGCCAGTAAGAAAAACTGGTTGGCCTAGAAATAAACCTTAAATATTGGGTGTAACAAGACTGCAAAAAACCATCAACATGAAAAGATTTCCTGTCATTTTTAGCTTTTGGGTTGTTATTTCTTTTTGAGAGAGTTTCAATCACGTCATATTTTATGGTTTGCTTCTTTTTCTTTTCTTTTTCCTTTTTCTTTTTCCTTTTTCTTCTTTTTCTTTTCTTTTTCCCTTCTGAAACAAACCAGTCTTTTTACTTGGCAATTTTTGAAATCTGTTGGAACCATTGATCTCTAGTTAGGATTGTGTGTGACTTGCTTCTCTGTTGGAGCTTAACAGATGAAGACACACTACTGCATCACCAAAGTTATGTTCCCCAACCCTGGAATATGAATATTGCTAGCTTATGATAATAAGGCATAGGGTCACAGGTGTAGATCT
Source organism: Cettia cetti (assembly GCA_013401135.1). Lineage (NCBI taxonomy): Eukaryota > Metazoa > Chordata > Aves > Passeriformes > Sylviidae > Cettia > Cettia cetti. The sequence goes on along the minus strand of VZUI01049358.1, from coordinate 52,019 downwards.
TTCCCTTTTTTCCCTACAGCGAATTGTTCCCAGTTTATTGCCAACACTCTGTCAGCTGTCTAAGCTAGAGACAGAAAAGGGAAATTGTATACAATATTTCCCCCTGAGACTCCCCCAACCTCCAACTACTTTCAGATTAGGGACTTTCTGAGCCAAACATGGTTTCTTTTAATTTAATAACCTTTGATAGAAATATTTTCTGTGAATTTTTCCAGTCCAAAAATGTTTTTAGCATCTACAATATCCTTGGGCAAAGGAAATGAAGAATCATTGCTTCTTCCTCATTTTGAACATGGCATTCTTGATCTTTGGTGTCTTCTTTTGCTCATCTAGACATGCACATGAATGCAAATTTACCCATTCCCTCTCTTTCCGTGAAAAAAACAGATTTTTCAAAGGAGGGACCCAGAGCTATATTCAGGAGGCTGTGATTTTCAAAACACCTCAGGCACTCAATTCTGATTAAACATTATAGAGAGCTGGATGCAAACACCACTAAACCTCTTTTGGAAATCCTGCATGTTGCCCCCAAATCAATATTCAGACCTTCTGGCATCCATAAAACCTTTTGGGAGCTTGGCAGTTTTCACATTTGTTTTTTAATCAACTAAATACGGACTTCACACTTGCATTCGACCAAAATATTAAACTACATGTGTGATTAATGCAGTTTGCTCAGCTCCCACCTAAGGCTCTACAGCTTACTTGCAAACTAATAATAGTATTTAGGTGCTAAAAGTGAATACTACAGAACTGTTGGCATGTTTTCATTGAATTTTCAAATCATGCTCCCAACTCAAATGAAATAGTGACTTTCATTAGAAAAGTCAGCTTTTTTGGAAACACATGTAGCTGTACAAAAAAGGAAGCTAAAAAAGCAACAGCATGGAAAAGAACACATTAGCATTTCCTAAATTTCAACATCATCTCATAAAGAAAAAAAAAATCACAACCTGTTTGGCCAATACGGAGGGATAAAAGTCTGAAAGATCACTCATTTCTAGTAAGTAGTATGCTGAGTATAGGTAAGAACCACTTATTAAACTAAGTGGTTGCCAAAAAGTACCTTTCTGCCTTCCACCCAGTGCCTGCCTTCCCCCAGACAGTATTTAGCCCTTTTAGAAAGGCAAAATATATATACTGCATGGTGGAGGCCAGACAGACAGTCAGCACACACGTCCTAACCAGCCAAGAGCATGAGCATATTGGCTGGTCAATTAGCACACTTGTAGCTCCAGAGCAGCCACAGGATATATTGTCTCTAGCTGGGTTTATTATTTGTTGGGATATAAAGGAAATGGGACACAAACCCATAGGAAACTAAGCTCTGTTAGCTCTGGTGCTCATGGAATAGCTTGTTTTGTTTTTGCAGGAGATCAGAGCAGTCAACTGAAGTCCAAAATGTCCAGATGTCTGGTCACACTGTACTGGGTTTGTAGGTAGTTAAGAGTGGCCAAGAAAAATATACTTTAAATTATAACTAAAATCAGTTTGGACACCTTCTAAGTAAGGAGAGGGAGAAAAAACCCCAAGTTTACCAGTGTAGAGTGTTCTGGTTGCAGATCTATAATTCAAAAATATCACAGCTTTTTAAAAATAAAATGAAACTTTGAATGTAATTAGCCCATATGCCGAATTAAGCCCTAAATCAAACAGAACACATTATTGACTTCTAAAAACTAGCTACAGAACACGCATAAAAGAATTTCATTAGGTTTTCTGTAAAAAATGCATAGCCATAGAGGACTTTCCTCATAACTCCTGCATAGTGCAGTTTGATATAATACACATTACAAGGTGTGGTGTCAAAAACTCCACAGGAGACTTTATGGTCTATTTAATAAATAAAATAGCTATTCCAATTTGTCCAAATACATATTTGTACAGTAGACCATCACAGCTAAAATGGGAGGTAAATTATGAACAGTATTCCAGTATGAATAAACAACTGCAGTCTTTTTGTTGCTGTATTTCTTCATGGAAAGGAAATAACAGGAAAAACAGGGACCTATGTGGTCCTTTAGTCCCACTTCTGCTCTCGCAGGTACCCACAATGCATAAATTCACTTTGTATATTTTTCTTTTTTTCTATTCTTTGAAAGGCAGTACTTTTTTTCAGTAATTCTATAAAAACACATAAAAAGGATGCAGGACCAAGTGGAAGTACCAACCTCTTACTCCTAAGGCGGGTCCAAATGCCCTTGAATTGTTTTAGCTCTGTTGATCATTTTGTCAATTAAAAAAACCGTGCAATGATTTGTCATGAATGAAATTTTCTGTCCCAAAAGCAGCATTTACTCCAAGATTAATCATGTGTACTGTACATGCAAACCCAGATGACTGCAGTCCACTTTGAAAAAACTTCAACCACAAAATCTCACAATGACTGGTGTAAGATTGTGCTAGGACTATTAATAACGATTAAAGTATATCTATGTGATTTTAGTAACAAGTTTTCATCCTGTGTACTGTAATTTCAGCAAGGCCTATGAATTCTTCTTTGTCAAGAAAAAGATTTTACTTCCATTGCAAGTTCCTATCTTTGTCTGAAGTTGAGAGCAGTCTGTTAAAGGTTTTTGAACTCAGGTTTAGTTTTTTCTTATTTTTAATATGAAAATGACCTTGGTCTAACATAGGATTACTAATTTATGGAATTGACGTCAGTGGTGATTTTTCTAAATCAAGCCCAAAAGAGTACATTTCATTACATTTTTTTACAGCAGCATAAACTAAACTGTTGAATTTTCCACTGGTATGACCACTGTGTTTAATTAGTGATAACTGTACGCCAGCCATGGAGCTTAAAAAGCAACATGCCAAAACTAACTATAGTTAACTACAGCAACAGTAGACAAAAGAGACTCTCCAGGCCCTTTAGGAGACAAGGTACTTTTTCTCTTTGCAACAAACTGCTTTGAAAGTAATCCTTTGATTGTTTTGTTTTGTTTTTTTTTTTAGTTTCAAGTGTATCCTTTCACAACGCGACTGGTTTTGACCCACTTCATAGAAATTGGCTGCATTTAAACTGTACTCAAAGCTCTCCCGTGTACAGTATGTTCTTGTACCTCCCTATGTTGTTTTTACTTCGGAAAATTAATATCTGCTGGAGCACCAGAAATATTTGGTGTGTTAGTATGTGGAGACAGGATCAGGATCAACATGAGTGAGTGGGTGAGGGAAGGGGCTGTGTGTTCATCTTATCAGAAACTGGCTGAATTAGCAAAGTTTCCAATTACTGTTGGATGATAGTCGAGATGAGATGTACAGCACTACTGCTGCAAAGGTGGAACTGATTCTTTGAAAATGGCAAATGTTAAAATACCAATGTAAAAACAGCTAGTGGTAGGCACCACTACTGCATGACATTGGGTATTTAAGCTCCTTGATTACATTCTCTGTAAAAGCCAAGAATGCCCTGTTAATCATAAAAATTTGGAATCAGCTCTTCTCCAAGTGCTAAATGGGTCCATAGTGAGATAACTCTGTAAAAAAAAAACAACTCCTCTGTTTCATGTGGGACTGCAACATGGAGCATGGGACTGTGAAACAGGACGACGAGCCTCATAGGCTCTTAGGCTCAAGCACAGGCAGTGCAATGCAGATAGGACCCTTAAGACCCTTGATCCCTTCCCATAAGGGTACAATGTTGTTTCTCCTTTGGGGAGACCTAATAGCAGGCTGCCAGTACACAGAAAGAGGTCACTGGGAAGATGGAGCCAGGCTCTTTACAGATCTGCATGGCAGGAGGACAAGCAATAATGATCTGGCTTTAATTTCACTTTTAATGTTTGTAGTCATGATTATTCCTTTCTTATATCATCAAGAAGTTTTGAGATTTTAGGTAACCTGGCTCCTAGATGAGTTATTTTAACTTTGAAGAACTGTAATTTTTTTGCCTCCTTCTCCCATGAAACAATTATCACAAGTCATCACTCTGGCAGCATTTTTGAAGGAGTCACTGTACTCTCTTCTTTTGAACCTCTTACAGTACAGGGTCTCCTGTGCTTTGAGGGAATGGCTGGCCCCACTCTTTTCCTCCCCTCTTATGTTATAGAAGAACACAGGAAGAACACATGAGAAAGGTTAAATGAGACTGAAACACTATAAAAAGAGGTGAGATAGAGATTGATAAATTCATGACACTAATGGTATGTCATATCTGAACAAAGGTCTATGCAAATTTATTCTCCCTTGAAACAGAGCTAACGTGAAATCAACTGCTAGTCAGTTGAATCCTCTTTCATTTCTTCCTCTGCTCAGTATTATTTCAAGTTTGTGAGGTTGTCCCTTTCATTTACTCTCATTTTGATAATGAAGACTTACAAGCTAGATTTATTTGATCCCAAGATACACATTTCAAAATAATTGAGCAGCAGAGTGAAAAAACAGGTATTTAGCATATTGAATTTGTGCAATTCAAGAGAACCCAGAACTGAATTGAACAGCAAAACCATTTGATTTTAGACAAAAGAATAGGAACACTTTCTTCTTTCAAAAGTCTTCCTATATAAAACCCCACTTTAGCAGTCTGTCCCTATTTGGTAAAATACTTAAATAGGTCCTAAAGGAAATATGTAATGGTATCTTGTTAACTTCAGGTCTCCCTGTTGAGTTAAATAGAACAAGCTTAAAGATAAGCACTTGTCTAAATCCTTTGCTGACTAGAAGGGTGATATTGCAATTTAATGATCATTCCTGAAGAGAGGACTAAAGGGATAAGAACGTAAGGGTTGAACTAGACATCATAAACAAAGAAGAATAGTTTTCTATTCTACTTTCCACTGCTACCCCAGACTGTGTCTCAGATTTCTGGACACCTTTTTTTTAACTCTCACAAACCATCTGCAAAGTTGGTTTATGCACATAGCTGGACAGTTAGTTACAGGTGTAATGTACTCAAGTCCTAAAAGTTATAATTCTATTCATTTTCTTGTTTTATTGCCTAGAAATTTCACAGAACAACTATATTTTTCAAAATGCACCACCTCAGATTTGACAAAAATAGCATCATTTTAAAAAATAAAATAAAAACAAAATACCCAGACATTTTATTTTAAAATTACAGATTTATAGGAGGCAAAATGCATAGCTAAAAATAATCACTTGTCCTTCAGCTGCCTCTTAAAAGGAGGCAGAAAAGCAGGCATACTTCTATATATTTATTTTCTCCTAAAAAATAAAAATAAAAAATAAAAAAGAAGAAACTTACTTTCAGTGCAAATCGGACAGCATCCTTTTCTGTTCAGGATTTTACCCTAATTGGGAGAAAGACAGGCTGTTTTAATGAAAGTTTCTTGGAGCAATGACTGTGTCATGTTGTAAGACTGGATAAGCCTTTGAAAATAATTGAAGTTGTGTTTGAACTCAGTGCCCTGGTTACAACTTCAAATATCAGGTGCTAAAAACAGACAGAACTACTCAACAAGCTTCCTGGCAGTCTTATAAGAAACAAAATACTAAAAGGGTTCTCTGTGACAACTTTCTCTTTAGAGAGAGTGTGAGAGAATTTTGGACTTCCAGAGATAGGTAAAGCAATCACTGGGTTAACAAGATCACTTCCTTTTCCCAAGGAAGGAAGAAACTTGGCAGTTCTACTTCTGATTGTACCTTATACAAGGCTATCTAGGTGCAGGCTGTCTCTGTGTATGTACATTCATGTTCCCTTTCAGTCTGTATCAGTTTAAAAGATGTTTTATCTGATTTTACCTAAATTACCTAAAGTTAATCACCAAGCTAACAGAGGAGCCTGAAAAATTTTAGACTGAACAATGTGTTTTTCCAAGCAAAAACTGATGTTGTTTTAACAGAACTTAGAGTGATATTGGAGCTCACCCATATTTCCACACAGTGACTGAAGAGGTATATGGAGGTGTGCTGTTCCCCAGCACAGGCCCTTTGCTCCAACAGCAGCTGAACACAGAGGAAGACCCCTCAGTGTGATTAGTGCTCCTATTCCCACCAAGTAGGTGAGCAAGGCGAGGACAGCAAAAGTGAGCATATGGAGCTGTGCTATCCTGCCCACTAACAGTATAGAAACTTGTGAAAACAGACAAAAAATTGGTGACAGGTCTACACAGAGTGGGGAAGTGGCACAGGCAGCCCTATTGCTGTCTGCCTTGCTTTCTGCCTGCAGTGCTGCCAAGCTTTGACAGTGTGCATGGGGAGGCATGAACTCCAAGTATCTGCTAGCAAACTGGAGTGGAGTGTGTTCCATCCTGCTCTTGCTTGATGTACACAAATGGCATGAATGAATCCTTGGTCATGAATGTACTTGGGCACATCATCCACAGGGCCCAGTTCAGTGTAAGCTTGTCTTTGAATATGCAACTTCATGTGAACAGACTTGAGACACATCTGGACTTAAGGAAAGGGCTGGATTAGAGCTGCAGTGGCAGAGTGAGCAGCACTTCAATGCTTGTGTGACTCCCAGGTCCCTGGGCAAAGAGAATAGCTGAGCACCAGGCTGCAGCAGGGAGGCCTATCAAGCACCTGCTAGAACAAAGCCCTTAAAGGAGGAACCCTTAAGACCACACAGAAATAGGGAGCCTAGCAACACATATTTGTAGGAATGGAGACATGCAGCTGAATGCCACACACTGCACTGCACAGCCTTACCTCTCTGTTTCAATAAAAGAGTTGAAATCATCAGCCGAGCTGGAAGTGGTAAGAATTCAAGTGAAATTGGAATCTCCAAGGCAGCCTGCTGAGGCTGGTTACTTGAGCCACCATGTTGGCCCGAGATCCTGTTTTTGTCTTGTAGAATAAGGAAACCCATTATTGCTAACATGTGCTGCAAGAGTTCGTTAGCATTGAGGGTTCCCTTAGGAGTGGGCTAAGTGATGTGATCCCATTTTTCCCTATGAATATTTATAAGCAGACCACATTTGAGTCTACTTATTTTCAGGGATTTTTCTTCCTTTTTATGGGGTTTTCAATTTTGTGTCTGAGGTTTTTATTTTCTATTTTTTTTAAAGCAAGACTAATTGCTGGGGGAAAGGGGTTTGTTTGGTTGTGCAATAGCAACAGCTGTTGTTTTTTTGTGCCTCATTTGGCACTGGAGTAAAAACAGCAACTTTTTGTTTGTAAAAATAACAGATGTGTATAACATTATATGCAGTCTGTGCTAGAGATGGGAGAACGTGTTCTGAATAAATTTTCAGCTCACTTGAAGTTCACGGGTTCAAAATTTACCCACAGAATCGAACTCTGCAAATGTCTTCACCTGCTGTGAATTTAATTCTATTAACTTTTGCACAGCCTTGGAGCTCAGAAAAGGTAATATGCTGTAAAATTCACCAAGCTTTCCTCTAGCAGTACAAAGAGACATGTTCATGAACACCGATCATTTCCACAGACTGAAGACATTAGTGAGGAATGCAAAGGCATAAGGAGAGGGTGACAAATTATAAGGATGGGTGATCAGAAAGGAGATGGATCAAGGCAAGGAACAGACTAGAGCAGTGCTAGGGCAAGTAAACAGCAAATTCAGTAAGAAGTCTAAAGGTTCTCTGAAACTCAGTCTTGCCAAATATTGAGATTGTTCCCTTTCTATAAAGTATTTAAGCATGTGTTTAAGTTTCAGCACACATGGAGGGCCTACTAACTTCAGCAGAACTGGACACATGCTTAATAGCTTTGCTGAATGGGGGCCAGTATGTACCACACCTTGCAGGCTGACACACCAGGTAACTTGAGAGAGGGAATATCTGTGTGGAGTCAGTCATCAGAAAGTAAGAAACAGAAACCACAAGCCACAAGGCTCACTAGAATGCCAAGGAGGACCAATCTTACTACAAATGTGGCAGGAGGGACTGAATTTGAAAAATGTATTACCTCCACAGCAGATGAAAAGAATCTAAGAAAGACATTTCCTGCAATTGCTGATATGGGATTAAATGCTCCAAAAACAAAAGAACATAAGAAACAGAAATTTGTGTCTAGCTCTATGAGGAAAACTAAAGAAATGGCAGAAACAGTCTTAAAAAATGTCAGCCTGCAACCAACAGATTGAATAATACAAATGGTTGTGCAGTATTAGAAATTTCTGCAGAATTACCACTTAGAAACCCATACTTTCAAGAAATAGTTGGCCAAAATTTATTATGATAAATGAAATAAAATTCTATAACCAAAAAAACCCCAAACACCCACAATATCATGCAAAGAGTATTAAGACTGCATAGTAAAGTGTTTAAGTCAGGAAATAATATTCTAAATTCTTTATGAGTCTTCAATCCCTTCACACTCAGTTGTCTGTATAAAAATACATGTTTAATGAGATAACTTTATGTTGCCTGACACCTAAGGGACACTAAACCACATTTTATTCCACAGCAGTCTTCAAAAGTCATTGGAGACTGCTTACTGTCAAAAATATTGTAAAGAGAGAAAAGAAATAGACGTCTACAGTTTGCAGAGACAAGAGCATAACTCCAACCATGATATTCATACTGTCAGTATCAGAACCACTAACATATCTTTATCTTGAAAAATGTGGTGTGTTTAAGTGATGTTTATAGATCTATGAGAGAAAAGTCTCATTAAAGATAGTGGAGCAGAGATGAAAAGTAAAAGATTTAAATCAATTAGCATACATTATTTGCTTCAAAACCACTTGGTACTCACTTGGAGAAGGAAAATAAATCTTACTGTAGAGTTTACATTCTTTCTCCTACTTCTCCTTCCAATTTAGCTTGGAAGAGCAGAAATGTAATGTGCATCCATGGAGAAGGATGGGTTTGCTTGCAGCTTGCATTTTAAGGTGGAGACCTGGCTGACTGGTTATATACTGGGGGGAACGGTGCTGCAGGGTAACAAAGCTGGTCTTTCCAGCCCTAAGGAACCAGACCTTGTTTGCGGACTCACGTGAGAGGTCAAGGGCAGTTTAGGACTTCACATTAGCCTTGGAGCAGGTTCTAGAGCAGCACTGAATGAGTTTGTCAGTCCCACTTATACGCTGAAGCACTGAAGTGGTGAATTTTTACCCACCACTATTTTCATTTTAGAAACCACTTCAACTGATCATCCCAATGCTCAAATTTATATATGGATACAGCTGAAGTGATGTACTCCACTGAAGATCTCTATTAAGTCATATTACCTACTTGATCTCAGAAGCACCTTAAACATTTAAAATGCATTAGCACAAGGAAAATATAAACGTGATGCAGTGTGTGAGAGACCTGAGGAGCCCAAGATCTCACTCCCTGCTTATACTGTGAATGGCATGAAGGCAGCAAACCTGACTGCCGTGAGCCATGTAACATTCCCAGAAGAACATCTCTGTTTGTTCACACTTCCTGATATGTATGCAGCATCTCATGTGAGGCCCATTAAGAGAACTGCCCTCTGCAGTGAGTGCCAGACTGACAGGAAAAGGATGTTCCCTCTTCTGAGGATCTTGAAGCCCTCTGTCACACTAGAATGGGGGTGCCAAGGTACAGGCTTTTTATCCTACCACTGCTTCTGTCAAAAGTTTACACATATAAAATTTTAGAAAGTAAGAGTTTCTCATTTTAAAAATTTATATCTAGGTGTCTGTGACTCACAGTTTCCCCACTGGCTTCCAGGATCGAGAAGGAAACACTGAGAATGTGTAATGCTAACAACTTGGCTCTCTCTTCTGCAGTTTTGCTCACCTGCCCCTAGATCTGCCCCTACATGAGATGCTATTTAGAGCTCCATCTTGTGAAATCTTGAGCCATAAGACCAAAATCATTTGTCAGTGTCAGAAATCCAACAAACAAAGGCTGATTTTAGATCAAGGTTTCAAGTAAAGCTAATTTTTGATGCCATTAAGTTACAATTACAGCATTCTTTGGGTTCACTTCAGGCTTTCAAATAAAAAATACTCAGGCCACAACCTTAGTGAAAGCAGCATGGCTTAGTTAAACTAATTTTCCTCGATTTATCTAATTTACATTTTCAACCAAGTATTAAGCCTCATATGCACTGAGAAATGCAAGTACAACAATGTCCTGTGGCTTGCCTTAACAACATACACACTACTGAAATATTAACATAGTCACCTCACCACTCCATAAAACTATTAAATAAAAGTAAAAAATAACTGTTCCAATGCAGATACTTGGGAGAGAGAAAGTTAAAGGAGAAGGAGAGGAGGAGCACAGAGTTTTCAGAGTAAGGACAGAGGCAGGAAGCTCATACTCAGGATAACAGTAGCACATTTGGGGAGTGCCAACCTAAATTTACATTCCACATGATCCCTTCTTTCCAAACGACACACCCCAATGTCATGCACACAGTTCCAAGAAACACTGGAAAAATAATGGTGAAGCAGAAAAGAGAAGAAAGTTCTTTTAAAAAACTCACATGAGGACAGCTGCTGACTGGAATGCACTGCTTCTTGCGACACTCTGTCTTGCCTTTCACACAAGCACAGATGGTGCAGTTCACGGAGGACCACATCTCTCCATCCTGCAAGAGGGAACATGATATAGTATCAGCTGGGGTGGCAACAAGAAGCTATTTCAGCAATGTATCATTGCACAAGAAAGGATGAATTTCCTTGTTGGCATTGTGTCATTGTTTAGTCTAAATTATTTTGAGGTGTCTGTCCATGGCCAGTTGGATTCAAGACAGAAATCAAATTCAGCCAGGTTTTCTTCCTTTTGGCATTTTTTGTAAGAAATTCATTTCTCCAAAGCTAATCAAATCACATTTGCATTTTTCAACAGTGTCCTGATTATTTGCATTGTATTCTCTCCAATAAGCGTCTGAGTTGTGATCACATGTACCACAAATTTTTATTTAAGTTCACATAATTAGAAAAATTTGATTCACTGGGTTGACTGACATCTTTAAGCTGTTGCACACAAAATATTTGATTAAGATGTCAGCAGATAGTGAATTTATTCCCATATGTAGCATCATTTCAATATAGGGCAGGAATAGTCAAATAATTCTAATTTAGATTACTACAGCACTTCCACGGATATTTGATCTGCTAAACATCTGAAAATATTTAGAAGAGATACAGTGCTGAATCTCTCAAAAGCAGAGCAGGTAAGACAGCCTATGTATAGCTCTGAAAATATGAAGTGCAGAGCATAATATGCCTCATGGCCTTGCCCCCACTTGGGATGAATTGCTTGTAGAACTGCCCTGGCTCCTTTTTACATGGTGTTGCATCTGCCAAGTGTGGTTCCTAAAACATTCTGTCTCACCCACTTACAGTCTTATGCTAGTCCGCTTAGAGCCAAACTGTGCATGTTTTCTGTTTACAGGGCTGCTGGGAAGGAAGGGTGAGGATAGACCTGACAGGAACAGGCAGTTCAACCAGACAGCTGTGAGTAATTATGTGCCCACCTCAACATGATGTTCTGACCAGAAACAGAAAGAGAAACAGACTATATTTGAAATGCCAAGGAGCCTAACTTACTCAGCTCAGCTTCCTTCATCAAAGGCTGTCTCTCTCCTCTTTTTTTTGTTTCCAGGGCATGTTTCTATTGCCTGGTGTTTCTGATGTTCTTTGGTCTCTAATGACCACTCACCAGGCATCTGCCAAGGTACCAGAATACATCACAGCTGACTGCATGCAGCTGCCCTGAATTTTTGTCTTACAGCTGGTTTTACACAGGAATACAAAAACACATTTGCTGAGCCCATTCTACCTGTGTTAGACCATTGACTTCAACAGAGCAACACTGAATTTACTTTTTTGCATACAAGGCCAGAAATGGATGTACTGTCTCACTATTTTTTCACACTTCATATAATACTAGTAATATAATAAAATCTTCACAAGAAGCAGAATATTTTAGTTGGGTGCCTAAAAAGTAGGCATTTGTTCTTGAGGCACAATGACGCCAGTGTGAAAGTGCCAATCAGATGGAGCATAGTCTCAGCGTACAGTAGGTTCACATGTAATTTCCAGAATAAACACTTCTGCTATGTACACAAAAGATGGAATAAGTGGGAAGCAATTCTGGCTGAGCAAACCAAGTATTCACACAGGACTTAACATTTGATCTGATTCAAGGGTCTCTTAATTCACAGATGGCCCATGAGGTGACAAAATCTTTTTCTGACACAGCGTGAAAAAAAGCTGCACCACTTGGAAAAACAAATGGGGTCTCAGAAACAGCAAAAGTGTTCTGCAGGGAATCCCTTGTGATTTGAATACATTGGGTGAGAGTGCAGTAGGTAAGTTTTTACATGGCTATCCCAGAATAAGATGTCAGGGGTGCTGTCCTTAACAGAGAAACGTAGTAAGTCAAGTAATTTTCAGCCAAAACGAACTTCACAAAGCTCCTGTTGGCTCAGTTACGGAAAAAACTCTTTGGCTCAGCTGATAAAGCCTACGCACCACGCAGAGTATCTCCTCCACGAGTATCAGTGTTTGTTTGAGAAAGCAGAGCATTAGTATCTCTTTCTAAAAATGTGTCAATTGTCATGAAACAGCAGCTTGAAGGTCTACATACAGAGGGGGAGACAACATGTAACATTCAAGGAGGAACTAATCTTTAACTGCTGACTATCAGGAGAGTTTATGCAAACTCAGAAAAAAAAATTAACAGATGGCAAGTTTTGCAAAGCTTTGCCTCTGAGTTGTTCCATCCTCAACCAGGATGGTGAGAATTCTGCTAAAAACAAGCCACAATACTATTTTACAGCAAACTCATGCTATTTTGGCTGTTAAAATGGCACCTACTCTTGAGCTACACCTGAAACCTTACCTGGAAGATCTTATTGCCAAACTTGCACACTTTCACCTCCTCAGGAGAGATGTATGAGACACATTCCTTGCAGCAGTGATCTTTGTTTTTATTGCATTCACCAGGAAGTAAGCACTTCTTCTTACATATCACTGTTGAATCCTAGGTACAAGGGTGGAAGGAAATCATAAAATCATCACCAAGATGTTTGTGCTCCTGTGAGTCCTTATATATTTTTGCTTGCTCAATCATTGCATACACCCAAGCTACAGGCCAGTTGCTTTGAATAGGTCAGCTCAGAGAAAATAAATATTTTTTACATATAAAGGGAATCTTTCATGGTCTGTGAAGCTAAAGCACAGTCTGTACAAGTCTCACTGATTTGATGGCATTTTTTTTTTTTTTGCCTTGGTAAAAAAGTGTAAGTTGTTGCAGTCTTGTTAGGGAAGTAAATAAAAAAACACTGACCTTCAACAGAAACACGATAATTCATCATTTAGAAACTCCTCTTTCCTTCTAATGCAGTCTTAAAGAGGACCACATAATCTGAGCAATTTTATTTTGCATCACACAGGGTCAGGCATCATGTCTCAGCTGAGGGAGTCAGTAACATTTTAAACCTTCCTAGCACACTTGCAAGTGCTCTTCAGATCAGATTCTTTGAGACCATACAAGATGCCAAAAAACAGTATCAGGCTTATAATTCCCCAGCCCTACAAATTACTGCTAAGCCAGACAACCATCAGCACACAATATCAAAGCACAGTGGACTTACCTTGCATGTACATACTGTGCAGTTGTCATACATAAATGAGGAACCATTATCATACACATTGCTGTGAAAGAGGCAGCTTCCAAATGGGAGGTCGAACACTTTCCTCTGTCCTGAATATAAATAAACAGTAACAGAAACAAAATGTGGTTGAAAATATGCCACATTGTCAGCAAAAATAGTGGGGCTTATTGCCACCAGACCAAATTTATGTGCAATGTGTCATTTGCTATGTGTTTCCACTTCAGTGTGAAAAAAATATGTACTTTTAACAGTTCACTATTCTTTTAGTACACATTAATCTCTACAAATTCGACTGTGGGATGGGATATAAATGATTTATGATGTGTTTATATAGGAAAAATCTTTCTTCTCCTTCTCATCATAAAGTGCACAGTGCAGCTAAAGGAGTAAAAAGTAAGCACTGCAAATTCTTAAGGTAGGTACACTTAAACTAGTTGAAACAATCTTTAACTTAAAGCAATAACCTATCAAACAAAACAGCCTTAACTTCTTTTAGCATATCTGCCTCAGGGGTTCATAGCAGCCAAGCTAAATCAAACCAGTGACACTGATCCAAAAAAAATCATAGGTGTTGTCCAGTCTCATTAAGATAGTTTGGTGTACCATGTGTTCACAAAAAGCTGCAAGAAATACAGGAATTTGCAAGCTGCAAAAAATACAGGAATTCTGTTTATGAACAGAATGAAGACAACATAAGATATTTAGTTTCCATAATCTGCAAATTATTTGGCATTAATGGGAGCGAGGCAAGGGTTTGGGGTACTATACAGGGAAGGCAGCACCAAAATCAAATCCTTCCTGAAGTCGTGCAATCCTGCATGCACTTTCAGACCCAAGTTACAACACAGTCTGCACTCCTGTAAACTTGTCTTACTCCTCAGCTTCTTTCCCAGTAAGTCATTTTTAAAAAGAGACCATTACAGTACATACATGAGCTCTTCACAAAAACACTATACTTACCTTCCTAATTTTGAACTGCCCTGTTTACTTTTGGAGGCAGCCAACTAATAAGTTCTTTTATGAGTGGTTGTTGCTCTCCTGCCTTATAATTTCTGAGGTCTAATGTTTAATAGGCATCAAATCCAAGGTAGGGAATGCCCAGTCTAAGTACATAGTAGAAGTAATAAATACTAGGCCAATATTTTAGCTTTCAAACCATCAGGTCTTGGCACACAGTAATTCCTTCCTTTTTCAATAATTCTTGATAAATGTAGACCATCTTAAAAAAAAGTTCCATTTTCCTCTCAGATATAAGTGAACAAAAGGATAAGCACACAGGAAAATTATTAAATAATTGCTTTTGTTCAGTTAGACACAATTTAAACACCCCTTTCCTGTAAATTAGCTACTTGGAATTACCCTGTGCTTGCATAGCCAGCTTTTCTTTCACAGGACATGTGTCTTTCTCAAAAGGTTTCATTTTCTTGCAGGACTGACATAAGGAATCAGTTTAGGTTGCTCAGTAGCCCTAAAAGGAATTGCTCGACATCCATGCACTACTTAGGGGCAAAGCCATGCCATAGTCCTGTAACAATACTTCTGCTGCTCTCTGGGACCAGGACTTCAACTGCAGAGCTTGTGTCAGTAAGCGAACAAAAGTCCAGTTCTCTCCCACACCCTCCTGCCAGGCCTTGCAAACTGCTCAGCGCAATTCTGGGTGGCCAACCCAGTTCAAACAGTTGGTTAGAAACCACTGTCAAAGGAGGCACCACTTTAAAAGATGTGGTGATGAAGATATTGGCTTAATGGCTGGCTCATAACCACTAGTTAAACTAATAATTCAAGTCCCAGTAGAGTCCACAGCATTCCTCTAAGCTATGTACGCTGAGTATCAGGAATTCAGTTGCAGGGAGGTCCTCCACATGATATTTAAAAACCATGCCTCAGCATCCCTGGAAACTTTTTCCTGACTGCCATGCAGTGTGTTACTCATCCCTTGGCTTTACCTCCCCACCAAAACTTTTAACACTTCCCTGTAAACAGACATAATCTATTCCCAGGTATATGAAATGCTTTAGAGTAAAAACCACATTAAAAGAAATTCATTATTATTACTGATTTTGTTTACATTCTAAGAAGGGAAAAACAAAATAGTAGAAAGATCCCCCTGAAGCAGTCAAAAATTAAAGCTGCATTTTGAATGCCTAGTTCAAGGAGGGGAAAGTTCAGTCAGGAAAAGCATGGGGAAGAGAGGACAAGGGGAGTTTTCAGAAGGAAAGGAAAAAGGTTGCAGCCAAAACAGAAGCTCAGCGTTTGGACTATTCTCCTCTCCATTTCATTCCTCTACTGCATTACTCTCTGGTACTGTGGTTGAACGTTCCAGGCAGACACTTCTCAATAGCAAATACATAAATTCAGGTTTGTTTCAAACAATCAAAAAAGTTAAGCATTATCAGAACCCGGAACTCTGTATAGCTTTGCTGGCTCCAAGGCCAGACATATCTACATCCCTAACCTAGACCTGTCAAGAGATTTCAGAAAAAAATAGAGTCAAAATTACAAAAAGTTTCCATTGAAGAACTGGGAATAATTAGCTCTGAAATTTTTCCAAAACTAGTTATAACTCCATAGACCAAACTAAAGTCAATTTATTTGGTAGGATGTAAGCGCTCCGTGTTTATGAAAGATTGAATGCTAACCTATGGGATCTGTGGACAAAGTAAGAGCAAAACAAGGCAGTACCTTATTTTGTCACTGCCACTGTCATGACCTGGAAGAATCAGCTCTTCTTAGAGGCCTATGACTCACACCTTTAAAATGTGTTGGAAAGATGTAATTGAAAATTTTCTTGGATGATAGTGTGATTCCACCTTAAGAAGGCAATCATGATATGGACTCCTGGATCCATGGACTCTCTGAAAACAATGTCAGTTCAGAAGTTTCCTCTGACCTGCATTTCCACAAAACCAAGAATGGAAATGCTCATTCAAGTAATAATATGAGATGGTGAGGCCTTTTTCTTGTGGCAAACTCCAAAGGAACATTTCCTCCCACCTCAACCTCCTTTGTAAAATATATAATGAAGGTGGGAATCCCTGTATTTGGTCTTCTAAGCAGGGCAACCGGTCTATGTTCAAATGCTCTTCTGCTTCCTTAGTACCACCCACCACAACCCTAACACGAAGGGTACCTGTTCAGAATCTGTGGATTAAAAGCTCTGAGAAATAGAGTCTCTTTCACCTCCTGGAATTTTACCAGTATTGTGAAATACTGGTCTAAAAGATGCTATGCACAAACATACTGTATTAAATAAAAATTCCTAGGGGGAAAAAACCACTCACCTAAGCATTTGGGACAACACTGTCCAGCAGGAATGTGACTGAGGTGCTGGGGACATGAGAGAATGGGGCAGACTTCTTGGATACACTGTGTCCTTCCACCCTGAAAGAAAATAGGCTGCATTAGAAAAAAATTAAAGCAAAATATTGATTAAATGTCCATACACACACAGAGACAGAGACAACAGGACCTTGAGAAGCGTTACCAAAGCAGTATTTGCCAACAGAAATTTCTGTTTGCATCAGGCATATAGGACATGTCCAACTGTCCTTCAAGACTTTCTGTATTGCTTGCAGAGACCTTGGACTACCCATATTTTTTTCAATCTCTCAAACAATGAATGTAGTAATTGAAGAAACAGTGTCTTTCTATCTTATTTCTTGGTGTGGATATGATAAAACCAGGGAAAATAAAATCATTATCCATGAACATTTCCGGATGTTGCAAGAAGTTACTGAGCAATTTTTTAATATTATTCTTCATCTCCTGTGTCGTGCCCTTCTAGGCTTGTCTGGGACAGGGATTAAGTGCTGAAGCAAGATGAGAGCAGGTGTTTTTCTCCTATGTCTGTGACCTCAGAAGCCAAATAAGCCGAAATCACTTAAGAAAAAACATTCTTGTTAGCCTCCAAGGCCAACTGTGCAAACCCAGAAGGTCTGCTTTCTTCAAAGGATTGAAAACCAAGCAGGTAGACGAAATTTTGGGAATGAATGAGAAAAAAAAAAAAAAAAACGAAAAGAAAAAAAAAGCAAACTAGGCTGGATATATCCTGATGTATCAATGAATACAAGAAACAGAGGCAAAGACAAAAGCACAGAAAACAAATCAAAGATTGAGTCAGTTAAAAGAGATCCCATTTCTCATTCTGCCCTGTTGCCTGATTCGTTCATTGTGCCTTCAGAATACTGTGTTTAGCTGTAGACCCTCTACCAACATCTGCTCCATAAGCTCATGAAAGGTCCAGGTCACCAAACTTTAAAAACCAGTCCACCTTTTTCTAAGCAAGGAAAGTCAGTGTTTTGATCTAGCTGTCTTGCCTTATTTATCACTCAGAGCTGCAGGCTCACCCCAGCAATAAGCTTTTGTGTTCCTGATGCTGTGATTGAAGGCTTATGAGCAGTCTCCTCCAACCTACATGCTGAGTGGCTCTCGAGGCTCCCTGGGGAGAGATGGAAAAAGCCATTCAATTTGAAGAGCTCTGTGCCTGAAACGATGGCATACCACTCCACTCCTAATGGCCTCAGTGAATCATGTAAAAGCTTTTACATGTAGGCAGATCCACTGTTGCACAGAATACAACATACTGACTGTACCCCTGTACTATAATAAGTTTTCAGGCACTGAAGTCTACCTGTCCCATGGGGCTACCAAAGCATCCTGAGTGCACATGGCTGAGGACTGCTCGTAATTCTTTCACTGCAGCATGCAGAAACACAGAGCTTATTGTAGACTGAAGCGACTGCTCTAAATTAAGGGTCAGACCAGGAACTTGACAAAACTAAATTAATTCTTTAGTGATGTTCCTTAGTATGCTTAGGGAATAGCTCTGTGAGAAGAGACACAGGTGCAGAATGAAAAAAAAGAATAAAAACAAAGAAGGGCTCTCTGAAGTAGTGCTGTGATTCACCCTAGGGAAAAAGGCTACAAGAAGCCAAAGTTCAAACTTCGGTGACAATTCAGCAAAAGAGAAAGCAGGGCATGGATGTCTCAGCCAGACTGGTTATAGGATCAGGGATATATCCATGGAAGATAATGAGGAAAGGCTAAGGGAATTGGGACTGTTCAGCCTGGAAAAGAGAAGGATTCAAGGTGACCTAATTGCAGGCTTCAAGTACCAGAAGGGAGCCTACAGAAGAGGTGGAGAAAGACTTTTTAGAAGAGCATCTAGCAACAGGAGAAGGAGAAAGGCTTTAAACTGAGAGCAGGCTTAGATTGGGTACTAGGAATAAATTCTTACTTAGGGGGTGGCAAGACACCGGAACAGGCTGCCAGGAGAAGTGGTGGGTATTTCCTTCTTGAGTGTTCAGGGTCAGGTTGGATGGGGCATGGAGCAACCTAGTCTAGTGAAAGGTATCCCTGCACACAGCAGGGGGATTGTACCTAGATAATCTTTAAAGTCTCTTCCAACCCAAGCTATTCTATGATTCTGTGAAGATAAAGCAATACTCCAACACATGGTGAGCACAGGTTCTTTCTTGCAATCTTGCTGCTGCATTTAAAACTCACATAAGCTGCAGCTCTGCAGAACGACCAGACTTTTGCTTCTCTGATAGACTGAATCAAAGCTCAGGCTTAGCGCACTCTTGAGATGTTGCCTTTGTAGCCTCTTACATAGGTATCTTTACAAAATGTCATGAATAATGTAAAAAAATTTTTCACTTCAGCCTTTTGTTTATAGCTCCTGCCTTACTTTTTGTACTGGCCTCTCTGCACAAAATCAAGATCAGTTCCACCCGTCTCTTCACCTCACTACTACTACTCCTGCTTCCAGCTGGAATGCTGCTTTTTAACACCAAACTATTTTCTAACTTGCAGCTGTCCCAAATAAGCTCTCCCAGGCTTGAATGTTATGCTAGTGCAAATTCAAAAATGGTCTGAAACTAACCAACCTGTACCATTTGAAGTAAGAAAAATTCTACCTTTCCTACAAAACTTAGAGAGATAATTCATTGGGCGCTCATTGAATATTAAAACACACACATTATTTCTGTTTTCTTAGAAGTCTCAGTCATTGTAATTCAAGACTCACAAAGCATTCAGAATACCTGTTTTCAAAGCAGCTGGTGCAGACAGTGCTTTAAATTGCATGGAATAGATCTGGGCAGGTAAAAAATGAGTACAACACAAGTTCAACAAAAAAACCCCAAAAACAATGTCAAAAAGAACTCTGGAGAGGAAGAAGATTGGCTTTGAATGACCTAAGCTAGGATAGGAACTGCACAGTGAACAATTTCCTCTTCCACTTCTCAATTGCATCTACAGCTTTTAGCTCACATTTCCTTGTATGACATCTCCCAGGCAGCCAGAATTCTCCAGGTCAGAAGCAACACCCTTCAGCTGTCCAGTAAAACCAAACCTGAATTGGAAGACAGCACAGACCAATAAAGTACAAGTGACATCTGCTTCCTGTGAGAAATGCTATTCAAGATGTAGGTAAATAAATCCTTGAGCAATAGTTAAAATGAAATTTTCATCAGAGGAGGCTGCCACAGATCACGATCTTCTGGAGGTAACACATTTTGTAAGAAATCTACTGTCTACAAAGAAAAGATACACTTCCCACCTTGTAGACAAATAAAACCACTGTACCTCCTGCTGCCACCTCATAGCTGCAAGACAAACCAAAAGGCTCTGAAGCATCAGCTCAGCAGGTGGTGTGGACTGAGGTTTTGTCTTGTCTAAGCAATTTTCCTAAGAGACAAGAGAGGGGGAGATGAAACAGCACTTTCTAACGCTGCCACGAGAGGTCCATCTTTGAGTAAGACAGAGAACGAATCCCTCTTTAAATGAAAGCATGGAGCTGGTCCATCTAGCCATCCATTCACTTCTGTTTAGCTCCTCAGTTATGATATTTTGCTGTTCAATAAGGACACAAGCAACTTGGCAGTGTTGAGAGACACACCCATCCAGGCTGTGACCGACTGCTGGACACACTGGATGGAGGACAAAGGGCAGTTTCTGGGTAGGCTACCCACATGCCTGGTGCACAGCATGTGCACAGCATGTGTGCAGCATGTGTGCTGGGACAGACAGAGAAAAAAATGTCTGTAGGTTGGGAGTCTGTTGTAATTAATGCCCAAGAACCTTGGGCTTCATCTACCATGAGGGCAAGAAAGTGATCACCAGCAACAGCTTATCTTTAGCAGATTTTTAAAGCACTCATGAAATCCCAGTAGGACAGAGATCTCCACACTCCCAATTTGTTTGCTACTGATAATGAGCATATCTAAACTTAATAATATTTTACATATATGTTATTTAAGGTTAAAGGTTAATGACAGTATTATCAAGAACCAGGTTTCCCATGGTCAAGTTTTCTATTTGTTCAGGTTTTATCTCTGTGCTTTAGAGAATCTATAAATCATCTTTAAAAGATTCCTCCTTAGCTTTTCCCTGTGTTCACCTTGCACTTGAAAGACTGCTCATCCTCTAAGAGAAGTAAAATTTCCATTGATTTTGCAGAACATTTTGTCTAAGTGCTGACTGGCATTAGGATTCAGTGGATTATAAACATTTATTTTTAACTTTCATTCTGGAAGAAGTGTGAAAGTTTTCATTTACTACCAATGAGGCTATCTCCACAGAAAAAATAAATAAATAAATAAAAGGAAATATCAAAATAACATTCTCTCAACTCTGGGATACATATTCCAGACACTAAGAGCAAGGTCAGACACACACTGTAGACTCAGCAGGGTTGTTGTAAGAACTAAGACAGATGTTCAAGGCTGTCTCCAGCTATGAAGAAAGATTTTATGCCACCAGCATGAAAAAAAAAACTTTAGAAGTTCAACAGGGTCACTACTGAGCAAGTCTGCCCCATGCCAGGGGTACGAGAAGCCAAATAAACACACAACTGTGTGACTGTTTGTCTTCAACTACTCTGTCCCAGTGCAAGTAACTACAGTCACCATGAACATAATAAGAAACATTTATCATTTCTTTGACAGCAATGGCATAAAGGCAGTAAGTAGACATATACCAATAAAGAAATGGACTTATAAGATTCAGCTAATAATGAGTATTACCATTCTGGAATTCAAAAAATATTGAGGCATTCTAAAACTCATTTCATTACACCACACTGGCTGATGTGTGTCGGGCTGCCTAGGTGAACTGGATGATGTGTTGGCTTGCACACACCTGGTAGCCTCCAGGAGCTCTGACTTATTAACTACTGTGTAATAATAAAGACTTTGACCACCTCCCAAACACGTACTAAAAACATAAACCAGGTCAGCAGCATGTACTATGCAGGCATCTCCAAAATGCTTATGGAATCATATGCCCTGAAAACCCATAACTATCAGTTTACAATCAGATTACAGTCCCTGATGTGCCATGTAAGTAGACCACAGGTACAAAAGGAAGAGGATACTGTACTTAGTGTGGGTTTAATCTGGAAATTTAATCTGGAAATGTGCTCTCTCTCTCAAATCAGATGAAAGACACTCCACTTCTTGTAAGAACGCTGGTGCAGCATGGGGTGGACAGCCTCTGGAAATAACTTCACCCCTACACAGTATTTCAGGGCCCCTGAAACAGCTATGTCATGTACAGTGAGGGCTCCCTGGAAGGGTCACAGGAGGAAGAAGATTTTTAGGAAATGCACAAAGCAACAATACAGTTCTCAGCATAAAAGCAATCAGCACATCAATCAGACAGAAAAGCCAGAGCTCCCTACATCCCTGCAGCCTGATCTATTGTCTAGATCAGGATTTTTAAAATGCCTCTCTAGAAAGTGTTGGATAAAATTGAGAATAGGGAGATCTTAAGTTTCAATTCAAAGGAGCAGGTATTTGTACTGTCTTGTATATTTTTTTTAATATATATTTTTATTTTTTAAACTTTGGATCTAGATCTCAAACCCTATTTTCTACAATGTCACTCCTATGTGAAGGCTTTAGAAAGTGGCTCTGGTGACAGACTAAAGTGGTGTCCTAAAAACTGCATGAGAAGCAAATGGTCTACAGAGCTCACATACATTTTAATACCAGGTCATACAGAGAAGTGTGGATATAAATAAATCTTCTTAAGTTTCTTAAAAATCACCTGAAAATCTATACAGATTAGAAATGGTAAGATACAAGATTCTTGTGAATAAATTACTAAACCAACTCTGGGGCAAAGCAAAGGCACAATTCTTGAAATTATTTCAATTTTTAATCTCAGTCTGATGCAAAGGCATTCCTTGACACAGCAAAAGAAGCATAAAAAATTCCATCAATTTCTAGCAGGTAAAAGTTTGACTTCCATCACCTCTCCTTCCATATGCATCCTTACAATGCAACTTGATAGGTATACAGTCTTTGTCATGCAAAGCTGCAATAACAAAAAGTCTGACTACTTGTCTCCAAATAATTTAAATTCATGTCCCTGAGTTCCTAGCAAATTCCAACTTCAGTTACAAAGTGTGACAGAGTTAGAAGATCTTGACTTAAACCCAAAAAGTCTATCTTCATTTGGAAGTTACTGTGTATATGGTTGTATCCATCTGCTGAAGGATTAACTATATTAATTCATTATTTGTAATTTAGGATGGATAGAATGAGGGTTCTAAATACTGTTATGTGTTCCAAATTATGCATTATGGTAACCAAATAGGTGTGTACAAAGTGACATGTAGGTGCCAGGTCTATCCAGTCTTGCCATCCGTTCCAGTTCACAAGAGCCACTTTTCCTGGGATTGGTTAGATTAAGAAAATAGATTTCTCTTCTGTAGAGGGAAGTAGGGTTTTGTTTGTTTGCTGCAATATCCCAGCATCCTCCCAGAGACTGAAGCACACTCTTCTGGGATATAGCTCCCCACTTTGAAATCAGACTGTTGGGGAGCTGCTGGTCCTGCATCTTTCGAGTTTCACAAAAACATGAGTTGCACTGAGCGTCCCGCGGGAGGAGGTGGAAGACATGGGTATTTACTGCCTTGGGTGGAAGAGACCACCCTGCAACATGAAATTATGGGTTGCACAGTAACTTTCTTTAAGGTATGCACAGACAGAGACTCTGGTCCTAAATGTCACAGTTGTTGGAAATGCAGAAGGGCTCCTTGGATGAGGTCACAGCACTCTGCTCTCAGCTGGGGGACAGTGCAACCCACACCTAGCCACATTTCTCCAGTCTAACAGCACTATGCAGAAGTGTTGCTGGGATGATACTGCATCTGGCTTCACAACACAGCTGAAATCAAATAATTTACTGACCCAAAAGCCTACTTGCAAAGTCACACAGCTGAACAGCCAGCAGCCCTCACCCCTCCAGGGCTTCCACACTGAGCTCTTGGCTCTGCTGAAAGTGATGTTGTAAACAGCCCCCCTTCTCTTGGAAGCCCTGTAAGGTTTAATTGTGATGCATACTTTGTCCCTTTCAGGGTGATTTCCCAAGGAAAGGCAGCTTATGGAGGCGGAAACCAGGGACACCTGTACTTTGTGAATCACTGACCAGCTCCAGCCACAAATAATCAAGGGACTACTCTGAAATAGGTATACAGAGACAAAACAGCAAAAATCAAAATGACAACAAATTAAGGACATTAAATTCCTACAAGTTTTTTCAAAGCCAGAGTGCTGCAGAGAGTAGAGAGCCCTCAATTTCTTTCTTAGCAGGAACACCAGAAAGCATCCTACAGTGTTAGGCAGCAGATGACCTTGCAGCCAGCATCTCCCAGACCTTCTGCCTTTCATTCAGTGCTTGTGCTCAATGGAGGTGCCAGAACAAACCCCAGATTTTTGCAGATAGGACAGATCAAGAGCCACACATCTATAGAAATAGAGCTTTGTTGCTTCTGCTGTTATGGGAACATAATCTCTATTCTTAGGTTAACAGGGATAGTGATACTTAAGACAGATCTGTGTCCCATATGAAATGCATTTTCCCCATGAAACGAACCATTTTTCTTCATGCCATTCCTGCGCTGTTTTTTTTTACTCCCAATACCTACAAGGACTCATGATACTTGTGTCCCAGACTGGCCATCAAGTGCTGGATGCTTTCAGATGCAGTCCATGTATTTGTTCTGCTGTGAGAGTCATTATTTTATTGATCCTTCTCCTGACAGTTCAACAGCTGAGGCTTTTTCCAGAGTGAGATCTGTTTCTCTCAACAAATCTCTTTGGTAAGCAGAAGTGATGTATCCCACAAATTATATTGTCTTTTATTAGGTGGTTTTTTAATGTCTCTGAAGTTTCATCCAGAAGGTAGAGCTTCTAACAATGTAATCTATTCCTTCTTCTGCTAGTTGATAGTGAGTTAAGAAAAAACAAAACAAAACAAAACAAAAGCAGAAACATCAGTATCTCTCAAAAACTCAGAGATGACCGGATTCACACTGCACCCTGTGGACCGTTTAATTATCCCAGGCACTGTTTCCAGCAACAGATCAACACTTTTCATATTTTTTCCCAGTGAGAGCCTATCTAAAAAGTTAGTTTTTTTAAATTTACCAACTACACTTAATGCCTTAATGCTACACAGCATGTTAGCTCTTGCTTTCAGCGTGCAGATGACTGGCCAGCATCTCAAATTGTGCTTTTCCTCTGGTCTGAATCCTTTCACATCATCTCCATCCCTTGCTGCCATTTAATTCACTTACTAATCAAACTCTTACTTGCTGCAAGACTGGTTAAACTGACTGCTGTTGCTGTGCCTCATAAAGTCCATGCTGGGTAACAGTATCAAAAGGCTTCAACCTTCTGAAATTAAAAATAGCTCATTTTTAATGGGCAGCTACATAACAGTAATGCCATAACCACAGGTACCACTGCCCCTATCCTCCACACACCTTGGTGTTTTCTATGAATCAGACATCTTTATACAGGCTATGCTTCCCCCTCTAACCTCCCTGCCAGTTGCTGCACAAGGAACACTCAAACAGAGCCAAGGCTGGGGGTCAGAACATATACACTGGGTGGAAGAGGTGGATTTTATGGCAGGATGTAGGCAATTACTTGCTCAAAGGTCATACAACCCAGTGGAAGTCTTTCCACTGATTTTCATTCCACTTTGGATGACAACACTTTGAACAGAAGTCCCAGAAGTTGCACAGGCAAAGGTGAAAAATGATCCAAGAAAACCACTTAGGCAGGAATGGGCCAGGAATGCAGCTGCACACTGCAGAAAGGGACTCTCCACCACCTTGGGGGTAAAGAGCTGCAGCTTTGTGGGGACAGCAGATGGGAAGCAAAGACATTGGCAAGGAAACAATTCTGGCACACCACTGCAGAAGGGAGTTCAGCTATTCCTGATTAATTTAGCTGTTGCACCAGAGGTCTCCAGGGACTACGGAAGCTTTGCTGTGAGCCACATGATTATTTATTTCTCTTCTAAAAAGGACTGTTTCTATGAAAAATTGCAATAAAACATGCTAAGCTGAAAACTGTCTGTGGCCAGAAAAACTATTAAAATCCACTAATAAGCTTCTTCAGCTTATTTGTGTCCTATTCCAGATAATAAGAAAGCTAGGGTTAAATCTAAGAGACTTTCCTAACTTCAGTTATTAGAAGCAGAGCAGTAGCTCTGTAAAACAGGTCCTGGCTTCTTGCAGCCATGACTTTTCCCCTGGATCAGTTGGAGTCTGCTTTGTTTTCATTGGCACCAAGAACACATGAAGCACAGTCCAGTGAGTGCAGAGTTGTGTATATACCACCAGTGCATTTGCATAACATTTCAAAGTCTAACTCAATGCCTGCAAAATGATAGCCACTGCCACAATGTATTTATATTAAGATCATTTGCTTTTCATATGACAAAATTGAACAAAGGGAGGTTTTTTTCCTTTTTCTGGCTCCTTTTTCTACAGCATAACTTTGTGATAGTACCTCACAATCTTTTCTTACTATATCCTACAATAAATGGTACTCCTATAAACCCCACACTTTGGCAACTATCGACGACACCCTTCACCTCCACATTACAGTGCAGTATTGGCCTCCCTTCTGAGAACAGCTTTTTCTTCTGAACAGTTTGTTCACAGAGATACAGTTGTTAAATCCCTCCAGTGTCCCCAGTGTGTTTCTTGCACACACAGAATACTAGTACCATTGTGGGCCTGAGAAAGGTGACAGTTCTGACTCTCACCTCATCATCATTCTTTAAAATACTTGGTCACAACCAGAAACTCTACAGATGTCTCCACACAGCTTTGCTTTACAGCATTAGTTTTAAATTGTTCCCCTTAAGTTATCTTCAAGAATAAATTGCAAGACTTGAGTGAATTAAATCTCCAAATGCCCAAACTCTGACATCTGGCGTTTAGATACAAAGTAAAGACTTTCTATTCAGCAGATACTTTCTGGTAGACAATATGAAGGTCATTTCATGAAATAGTTTGGAACTTCAGGTTTTGGGATGCAAATGAGAAAAAAAATGGCCATGAATAAAATCAGTTAGGGTTGTTCTTGGAAGAGCAAAAAAGCACACAATTTAGAACCAGGTACCTACACAGCTTAACTCTGAAAAGTTGTTACTGGGTCAAAACCTACCAGAACAGTTCAAATCAAATCACTGTTCCATTCACAAGCAAAGAGAACAAATCTGTGATTCAGGGCAGTGACGTATTGGAGAGGTTGAGGTTTAATCCTTCAACATCTATTTCTACAATTTATGGATGACCTTGCCTCAAGGTTTGATGATATAGCACACCAGTATCTGAAAAACATCCATGATAAAATAAATCATACTGTTGTAGTAGCAGCAGTGACACTGCATCTAGCTTTTTACAAGACCTTTATACATGCATCTACACTCCTTAAATGTTATGCTCCATGTATACTGGTGAGGTAACCTCAGGAAATATAGGATTACATACACACTGTTTCCTTAATGCATCCATCAAAAGTTTTCATTAACGGGAGATCCTGTTTGTCCTAGGCACTTAGCAGAGTGAGTTAAAAATACACTTTAAAATGTCATGTGAGAAAGAGGTAAACTGCAACTCACTCAGAGGATTTCTTGGAAAATGAAGTTTTAGGAAAACTAGGCTACTTTCATGAAACCAGTAGGTTATGAAACTGTTCCTACAGTGAAGTAATCACAGGGGTAGCTTCAATCTACTCAAACAGGTATAAGACTATACTCACTGTCAGCCAGTGGCACCTGTCAATAGCAACATCTGTAATACTACAGGGCATAATTCCACTGCTTTGTACTACACAGAGGTGTCCATCCCCAGAGATGTGACTTGGCTCTATTCCAGGGTAGGGCACACTCTGGCTTGTTATCAAGGAACATGTTTTAATCTTAAACACAAGCCTGAGCAAGGGTGCTGAGGAATCTGCAGTTCTCCACAAATAACCTTGGGAAGCATTTTGACTAGGAATCATTTACAAGTCAGAGCTCCTCTGCCACTTCCTCCCTCCTCCAGGGGCAATGGCTTACAGAAGCATCAGCAGCAAATGCTGGTTTTGACATTTTCCAATCATGGCTAGCAAAACTGATAGAAGAGTAACAGGAGTTTTCTTCTCTCATTCCTAGCTTGCAAACAATCTGTACATGCATGGGGAGACCCCGCCATGACACACATTCAGATATTCCATTTGCTTCCATTTTGGTCTTTGCTTCCAATTTTTTACAATAAAGTTCATATCTAGCTATTGCTGTTCCTTCATGGATGGGATCCTGTTACTAATTAACAGCCTCTCATTGGCAGCAAAGCACCTGTAAAAGGCTGATGGCCAGATGGCAATTTCCTCAGACACCTTAGGCACGGTGTACCATCTACAGCAATATTATACCATTTAGGCATTTCTAGCACACCAGGCCTGTCTACATTTTGGGCAGACCAGCCCTTTTAGCACCTGTCTAAAGGCTTGCTGCTCTTCTTGGTCTGTGTCAGCCGCCTCATGGCAAGTCATCTAGCTTGGAACTTATCTCCAAGCTAAGCTCGTGTGAGATTCTCAAAGCGGATGGCCAAAACCAAATTCTTTGCAAGGCCATATGCATAGGCCATGTTCAGGCCACAGCACATGGCCAACTTCATTCAAAAAAATGGACAGAAGAGGTGGAAACAGTTGTCCCAACCTCTCCAATAATGTCCTGATAACCAAGGCAATTCAAAATAGAAGTACAGAGCAGTCAAAAATAAAAATAACAATATGAACCACGAGGTTGTCTAGAAAGGAGCATGTTTCCAGAACCTGGTGAAAGGGGAAGGTAGCCCAAGAAGAATTTTTCACATCTGGGACTTCTCACACAGGAAGATCTATCTGCACTTTACATTTCAAAAAATACTTATATTAACACTAAGAAAGGGGGGTCACACCACATGCAATTGGAAATGCAAATTACAATGCAATCTTATACCAGGCTTATTGACTCATCATTAAAAACGATTATTAGTCCCTCAAAGAGACAATAAGCAAGCAAATGAAATCTGGATTTGGCTGCAAGTGTAGGTGTCTCCTTAGCCTTGATAAGTCCCCTTTGTCCCTAATGATGTAAAATGGTCTTAAAATCAGTGAAAAGTAACTCATTAAAAACCCTCATAGGAAACAGAAACATACATTTTTACGTGGATTTGTTGGGAGTACTAGAAAGAGGTATGCTAATTGGCCAAGGAAAGATATTTGAAAAAAACAGGAATTATTTATATTGCAACCATCATCCATAAGCAGAGAACTTTACTTCTCCAAAAGCTCTTGTCTTTTTTTCCCTACTCTTAATTTTATTTAACATGCTCCTGAGATTACAATGCAGAACTCTCTTCTCAGCAAGTTTTCAGCATTTGCAGTGCTCTCAGTTGCACACAATTTCAGTTATTAACCTTCCCTCTAATCATGCAGGGTGGTTCTCTGATTATGTGAAAAAGTGTCATTTGAAATTATTCTACAGCAGAGAATAGCTATACACACCAAACTATTATTACAAGTTAACATTAAGGGCCGCTATACCTTTCAAAATGATACAATATTTTCTTACTATTTAAAAAACAGACCCATCATATAAAACAGCTGCCATATTTATTTAGATAAGTGCTCCTCCACTCTTATAAAGTGGAGACTGATGACAGATGCGTCTTTAAGGCAAAAAATATTAATTCTAGAAATGTCAGCATCTGCTTCTTTTCAGCCTAGCCTTACAGATTCACACATCATTTTTCATCCACAACGAGAGGGTGGTTTTTTGTTTTTTTGGGTTTTTTTTTGTACAGAGAATCTGAAAACATGGGTGTAAATTACTGGTCCCATGGCCTGACACTTTTATTAGCACGTCGCTGGTGCTACACGTGTTAGGTCTGATTAGACATAGAGCGCATTTTCCACTGCCCATTCCCCATGCAATGAGGAAGGCTTGCACTTCCCTGACAGGAATTTCCCACCTGACTGTTCCATTTCTGTGAATCTGCATTTGCTAAAGTTACAAGATGCAGTACAAAAATAATGTATGCAGCTCCTGGCGTCACTAGAGATTAAAAGATATTTAAAAAGGGGCACAAAACAAACAAAAAACCCCAAAACAAAATAAATATAAAAACTCCACACAGTTAAATTTTCTACTTAATTCAAGGAGTCCAGCCTTCTGGCCCACCCAGCTACCATTCTATAATCCATTTGCTTGTATTTAGTACTGTAATTGTTGTTCTTTTAATCATTTACATAGTACTGTTAATAGATACAGCAGATAATGCCCTAAACACACAAAGAACACTTCCTCCATCACAGAAGAGCTCTGCAGTACTCACATTGCCTCCCAGAGAAAGGCATTACAATAGAAAACATCACTCAAGGGGAGTTCTGTACAATGAAACCATGAACAGGCATATGAACGAACAGCAATTAGAAGGTGTCTGCTAACCATCAGCAACCCAAGACAAACCACCTTACAATTAGTGAGCAGTTGGAACAAATCAGAGCTGCTGCAAGCATGGACCACACTGGCTAAAAGGTCCCTCTGGGCAAAATCCACCTACATGTCACTAGCCTGTGCCACATCACCCCAGTGACTATCCAAGACATTCATGATCACAGCACTTGCAGACATGCTAAAGGGTTTACTACTGAAGATCCATACCTTCCTGGCACAACAGCAAGCAGCCAGGTGCTCTATTCAATTGCATAAAAAATGCCTCTGTTGTACAACCAAAAGCTGTCCTACCCCAACTGGTAGCTGCTCTCCACAGCCATCTATTTTTTATTCAGACAACACTCAGGTTGTTATCCTAAACATTTCAGTGACAGCAAAACCTCTCCAGCATGGTTGCAGAGAAAGGTGCTGACAAATCTCTATATTTCAACAATTTGAGCTGGCCAGAGATGAGACATCGCTTCTGGCTTGCCTGCAGGCCACACTGACCTCTCAGTAAGGCAGTGTGCCGAAGCAGTATGTCTCAGAAAGAGCAGATCTTGAGCTGAGAATTTAAGGCTGCCCACATCCAGTACAGGGACATTTTGTACAAAGTGCTACTGCTAAATTACTTAACAAAATCTCAGTTTTCCTTGGAGTAGGGCAGTGCAGATCTTCTCCTGTAAGAGTAAATAATTTATTTACATAGGTACAATGTGCTGCAAGCTTTAAGCATAAACAAAGAAGCTGGAAGACCAAGTTCTCGCCTGGGCAGCCTTATGATCAAAATAGGTAACACAAA
This sequence comes from Cettia cetti, assembly GCA_013401135.1. Taxonomy (NCBI): domain Eukaryota; kingdom Metazoa; phylum Chordata; class Aves; order Passeriformes; family Sylviidae; genus Cettia; species Cettia cetti. The sequence goes on along the minus strand of VZUI01049358.1, from coordinate 20,971 downwards.
GCCAGGGAACAAATGGGAAGCAGCTTAACAAAACTGCAACTGTGATGGTCCTGTAAGCTTTGTGATCTCTTTGTTTGCTTACAAGCTTTCTGTGATTTATCCTGCCTTTGCTCCTTGGCAAAAACATATTTTTACAGATGGGGCTAAAAATAGCAATGATAGAAACAGAAGACTGAAGAAACTAAGAGTTGCCAAGTAAGGTCTGCATGAGGTCTCTGCAATTCTGTGTCCAAATTAAACTTATTCTACAGCAGCCTTTGCTAAGGGCTACCTTACTATTTTCTATGGGTGACAAGCACTTTTTCCATTGGCTATGCTTAATACTCCTGAACTCTTAATTATTAGGATTGATCACACATATAATGTAAAAGAAAAGCTTTTCTGACTGACATTAAGCTTGAATTTTTTCAGTAACACCAGGGGAGTCTGACTGGCAGCACCATTTTTTTTTGTAGTTCAAAGACTCTGTAGGGACTTTATTTTCAAAATATTTTTATGATTTCTTTAGGAGAAAATGTTTTTTTCTCTCATGCATTTTCAGATTGCAGAAAAAGGTCAGCTTGAACTTTTTGCGAGCGTGAGCACAGCTCTGCCAAATCCTGTACACTTGCAAGACCTGGTTAGTATTGAGAAAACAGCATTGGACTAAAAGGCCATTTTCAGCTTTGAGGCTTCCCTTTCTCTCAAGGCCTCTGTAAAAAATCATGCTATAACGTTGTTCAGATGGTAACTTGTAAGCACACTGTCTTCCCTAGCATTAATTAAGACCAAAGCCAAGAGAAAAACAACCCAAAATCTATTTAGAAATCTACTCTGCTTTCCAAGGAAGGCTGCCCACTATGTCCAAGGTGTTCTTGAGGCAGAATAAGCAAGAGAGATGTCCTTGAAGAGGTAGTATAGGGCTCTTGATTTGGCACAGGCATGACACAGCTCATTCCTTACACATAAATGAAGTAGAAACAGTGAAATAAGGATGAAGGGAAACTCCTACCAGGAGCATCCCTCAAAATACTGACTATTCCTTCCATGCCATTTAAGTAAGCGTACGTACCAGGGACAAGAGAATTGTCATTAAAGTGAAGACACAGAAGAAAGTGCATCACTCTAGATAACAGCACTACAATTGGCATGTGAGACCTTCCCCCTCAACTCACTTCTGTTTCAAACAATCACGAGCAACCAAAATAAATGTACAGAGAAAGGGAGTATTTAGCAATTTCATCCTCTACCCAAATGTGAGACACTTGCTTAGGAAGGGCTACTCTTCAAAGCTAAATGAAATCTTCTCCGTATTATCCTTCCTATCCGTAGCCCTCTCAAACTTTCTTAATTAATTTTACTGCTGGTTTCAAAGAGCACTCCAAGTTGGCTCAAATCCCTTTGGATTGCATATCAGCATTAGAAACAGGAGATGTATTACCACTCTTTTTCCTCCCTTCTTTCTAAGAGGAAGCAACGAAGGATAATCAGTCACGTTCTCATTCTAGAGAACGAGGCCATTATTGCATGAGGCAAACTCTGGACTCCTCATGTAATTTTTACACATGCTTTTAACTTGATAGATGGTAACTATGTATTTTCTTTTTCCTTTTTTTTTTCCTTTGCCTTTATTCTGGCAAATTCTAACAGACCCAGTCTGTTCCATAATAGTCTCATTAAATCAAGACAGGTCTGAATTATGCTTCTTTTTTCTTTCTTTTTTCCTGCTTTACATGACTTCAGCACCAACTATAATGCCATGATGCTCTTCTCTTCCTTCTCTGTGCTGGAGCCAGCCCCAGCCAAGTTCTCTCTCCCTGATGCCACAACAGACCTTGTTTACTTTCACTCAGCTGCTTGTTCCCCAGGAGTAAAGTTGGGCAAGATGGCTAGACAGCTTCTAGAGGTGGCCAGAATCTCTAATTTCAGTCAGAAAAATGCTTTCCCTGTACACAGCAGAACTCAGTTGAGAACCTCCAATGCATACAGCAATGAACCACAAGCTGGTAACCTTCTGCCCACTCTTTTCCAGGAGGCACCTATCCACTCTCCTAGAGGGCAGGCTGAGTGTAGGTGAGTTTGGATCATGCTTTGCTCAGGTAAGAATTCACAATGTCAAACACTGCAAGCAAAATCAGCCTTTCCAAGGCCCCATCACTAGAAGGTCCTCCACACTCAGTGCTGGGCCAGCTTAGGATTTTCATTCCAGTTTTGCTTTGAGCAATGGAAGTAAGGAACAAGAACTGAATTTTAACAGGAAATAAATTGGAGAAGCCCTGACTGAGATTCATTACCTGAACAAAGCCTCCACCAATTCAAAAATGTAAGGCCCATGAAGATGTATAAAACATTTACCTCATTCCTGACCAACACAAGAGAAGGGATAAACGAGAATAAGGGTTGCAGTTGTGATTCTAAGACCACCAGCTAATGGTTTCCTTCCAGATCTTAACCTTGCCAGCTGCAGGTTATCCCATACTCAGAGGTTTGCCAAGTCTATCAGCCTCAGAAAAAGGTTGGCAGGTTATCTCAAGCCACCTATACCAGCTGCTTGAGCTTTTGCAGCTGATTTTGCCTGTTTAGCAAGTGCTTTATTCCTCCCTTCCACTGGCAGAACTCAGGAGACAGGAATGTATGCAAGATGGGAATATCAAGCATCTGGGGACGGTAACATTTTAACCAGCACAGCTGCCGGCAAAGTGAACATCTGTCTGTTGCCCAGGTCTCCTTTCACAAAGAAAAATGCTCTCTCCCACAAGCTCATCTGCATACCATATAAGTATCTGCTCCCTCACTAAGTACCTTGGCCACACCTAAGGTCATCCACAGCGAAAATTAGCCCATGCAATGATTTGTGTCACCATGGCTAGATTCCTTTGTAAATCAACAGCTAACTTGAGTATATTGCAGCATCGAGCACACTAACTTCTTTTATTGCAAGTTTTGTGTAAATGAGCCAGAAAAGAACCTGAGAGGAAACAACACCTAGGAGAGTATTCTGCAGGACTTTTTAGCATGACCAGTACTGCATATATGTTGGATAAGAACAATGTGATTGCCTCAAACTAATTCTTTCCTAAAGAACGTAACACCTGGTTTAAGTTCTTAAAACCTCAAGGGTTTTTTTTTCCACCCAGTAATTATCTAAGTTATCAAGCAGCTACCCCATACACAGCCAAAGCCATTGTTTACAAACTGTCTGGGGCCCACTCTGAAGCACTGTGGAAGACCTGGAAGCCCCTTAGATGCAGCTGTGTCACATACACCCTGTATCATGCAGAGGGAAGCACTACCACTATTCAAGGATGTTGGTTGAGATACAGAGAATTCTAGAATTTGGAAAGTCAAAGCCCTAGAGCAGATCTTGAGTGTCATGCCAATCCCACCTGAGAATGCACACCGTGTTACTGAAAGAGCAGTGTCAGGTGGAAGGGAAACACTACCAAGTGCTTATCATGAATCTTTCTGGCCTGGAAATATCCTATCCTCATGCCTCCCAGGCACTGCTGGCTTCACCCAGCATGAAATCACCACTAACACTGCCTGTGTCTCACAGGTGCAATCAATTTTTGTTTTACTCCATCTCACACATTCCTACTGGTGATGTCTTTAGGCTCTCCTAGTCTGATGACATCAAGGAGAGAGTCTCTTGCTCTCATTAGCCAACAAAGTTTTCAAACAGCTGTGTCTGGGGAGGGAATTCCTGCCTGAGAACATAAGAAGCCACTTCTCTCTCTGGGTGCTTCACTACAACTTCTATCAAATCCCGTTCAGCTTCCCAAGTAAATGCACTTCTGACTGTTCACCTCCTGCCTCCCCTCCAGGTCAGTACATCATGGCTCAGGGCATCTCTCAGTTCCATTTCCACCATTGCAAATTACACAGAAACTGTGTGCTTTCTACCAACAGAGAAAGAGGAACACATTTGTGCTCTGTTTTTTTTCATGCTTGGCTAAATACACCTCTGCCATTGTTCCTAATGGTCTGAATTGCAGGAGAAGCAGCAGGGGAAAAAAGTAACCATTCTTTTCCCAAATTCCTCAGTGTAATAATTCATTCTTCTAATACATTTCCTGTGTTTTGAGAATTTTCCACGTTTCAGGGGAAGGTAAATAAATCCTGCAACTCATGAGTGTTCTATTTTTGACAGTTCTCAAGGATATCAAATTAATGGACAATGTTCAGTACTGTGAAAATACTGTGCAAGGAAAGGGAAAAGCCACGCTTCCTGGGAAAATGCATGAAGTGTTCTAGCTTGAAACGTATTTTGCTGCTCTCCTGCTGGCTCTTTGCCTGCCTTCAAGTGGGGGGAAAGGATAAGGTGTGAAGCCAGATCAAGCTTTCTCTTTTGTCTCCAACAGGACAAGCCACAACCAAGGAAAGAGCACTGTGAGTAAGTCTTGCATACAGATGCTTTTCAAGAAAGCAGGACAGGCAGTCCCAGTGGAAGGTGAGCTCATACAAGCTTGGCTGGCCAAATGCCCATTTTCCCCAGAAGAGTTACCAGTCCAGGGATATAGCTGTAGCTGAGTCATATGGACCTTCCCCCTTTCCCAAAATTTTTCATCATTAGAGCTATCACTGAAGTAACACAAAATCATTTATCCCATTTGTAAAAGCTACAAATAATGTGTTCCATCACCCACAGTTAAACTCATAATTTATATAGTTTATATAGAACTTCTAATCCTGCTCTTTCAACATGAGGCAATGCTCTGCTCACAGGAGATACAAGCTCCCAGAACTTGTCATATTTGTCCAGTTTTCATTTGTAGCTATCTAATGCTAGTCCAACATCTGTATGTCACATTCTCTCTGTAAAGGCAGAAGTGCTTTTCAAAGCACGCCTTATGCCTGAGTTTTCTCAGTTACTGCTGTTACCGAAGACACGTCTTCCTCTCCTTGTTCTTGAAATGTCATCTCTGCGGGTGACCCAGGAAGGTGCTCACTGTCATCCTCTGGCTACACTGCAGCAGCTCATTGGAAAACTGGTAATTACTAAGAGCATCCTAATATCCCAGTTAATGGGATTTACTATACACCACTGTACAGTCAGTATGTGCCACACCAGTCAGAAGCAACCTTACCAGCAAGAGGAAACAAGGGTTGGGAGGGTGCGTGTACTGAAAGCACAGGCTATAGCTAAATACAGCAGAGAAAAAAAGAAACAAACAAAAAAAAAATAACCCAAATGCATAATCAAACATTTAGTAAATACCAAATTACCTACTTCATCTGACCCAACATTACAGGGACCTTTTCTATTTCTAAATAAGGCATTTCTTCTAACTATACCCAATCCTAAAATGCCTTTGACCCTCTGATTTCTGCTTAGTGCAAGATGGGGCTCTATGTAACGCTTCAGGGATGAAGTCAACCTGGCCTACCCAAGGTTTTGTAATTGATAGTTTTACTATGCTTTTTAATCACCACAGTCCTGGCCTCAACATCTCTTACAGTCCATTGAAGAAACCATTATATAAGTCGATATATTGTATTAGGAGGAATATTAAATTAACACCATTTTATAGGAACTGCTGGAGACAAGACACTTGCCCAGATGAACCACTCCTCTCCCTCAATCTGTTGATGCTTATACAAAGCAACTAAACAGGTTATTGTAGCAGCAGGCACAATGGAAAGGTGTCCATAGGAGTCCTAGTAAACACAAAGACACTGGCTAAGTAGCCAAGATATTTCTTTTTAAATATTCAACTGTGAGTGAATTAGTGATGACTCAAACAACCTACTTGTCTCCCTGTGAAAAGCCAAGTACGCGGCAGCCAGAGCTGCCCCTAGAGAAATTCATGTGGGTGCTTCTTCCCAGGATTAGCAAGGCATCCTCTACTAGAGTGAAAAGGAGAGAAAGGAAAGTGAAAAAGGAAAACAAAGTCTGCATTTTATTCTGCGAGTCTGCTACACCATCCCCAGGTCTTTCACTTCAGAGACGAGGGAAATAAAATCTGAATGCGATTTATTAGGGTATAGACTACTTTTCCTTCTAAATTATCATAGCACTTTGGACAGGCACTCCTAATTACTTACTTCATGAGATGGATCTTCCTGCTAACTCATCTGAGAGAACAAGAGAAGTAAGTGCCCTCTGGCACTGCTTCCCCTTAGATCTAAAAGAGGAAGCCCCATCACCAAGAAACCATTTTCTGTTTTCCAGGTGGTTACAAATGCCTCCAGTCCCTTAAATCCTTGCCAGCCTTGCAAAAATGCAAGTATTATTGAGTTTAAGGCTGTAGTTTAAATTTATCCCCTACATGGTGACTTCAGTGGCGATGTGAACGCTGACCAGCTGACTCATCCACTGACCAGCTACCACCACCTAGGTCGAGCCCTCTGCCCAATAACCCGCTCACCCCATGCTGGTTTTAGCTTGCTTCCCTGCGTGGGCACATCTTACCCATCAAATTAGCCCAAGAGAAGGTATGTCAAGTGTGGATAACCCTGCAGCAAGGCTGTTGTATCCTGTTAACTGCTGCAAGGAGGCAGAGAGGCTGCAGCTGCCCCTTGGGAGTCTGCATGTGTGGAAAGGCATTTCAGCGCTCTTTACACATTGTGAATTAATGACTGGTGATTTCATTTATCTTCATTCTGATAATAAATAACAACTCCAACTTTGCACTTGCAGCTGACCAGACTCCAACTCAATACTGCCTTTCTCCCCAGCAGAACACAACTGTTCAGGTTTCATTCGTCTGTATTCTCCTATAATTTTAATTAGGCTGAAAACCAAAAGCCATAAGTTAATGCCTATTATTCCAGTATTGCCAGTTTTTAATCAACCTGTATATGCAAGTTTCTTTCAAAAATTGCACTGTCACCAGAAATCAAATCCAGCAATTTTACCCTGCTGACCTGAGTTTCATTACCAGAGAAATGATGATGGGGAGAGGCAAAAGCAGAGAACAGGAGCACTCGTAAAAGGCCTCACTAGCACAAACACACACACACAGGAACACCACCAGCTGGGAAGTCAGCTCATACAGAAAAAAAGGGTCAAGTGCTTTCAGGTTCTAAGGAATTATATTTAAATCGGGGTTTCACTGCATACAGAAACAGAGCTGCTGGAATGTCTGGATATGGCTCCTATTAAACGTCTGTTACTAATTGTCCATTTAGTCATAGTTGGCCATTTCTCTGCTTAGAAGAACTCAAGGGCAGTCCATCCGGCTGTTGTAGCACTTCACAGTGCATTTCTACTGGTAAGTTATTGCCTCAAGGGGCAACTACTCCTTCTCTATCACTTTGCATCAAATATCCCCTTCTGCAGCTCCCTGTGCTGCTGGCAAAGGCAAGCACCCCTGGGCCAGGCTGGGTGCAAGGCCAGGCTCAACGTCTCCACTCCCTGCACGGACGGCCCAGGGACCCCCTGAGCCGCTCCACCAGGCCCAGGGGGATAATTTGGCATCTGTTTGTCCCGTCTGCTGCATCCCTGCTGTTTGGTTATGGATCTCAGACACACCTTGGTGCAATGTGTGCCCTGCCTCGGCCTGAGCCACCAAGGTGTGGCTGAGGTGACCTTGCCAAGCCCCTGCAGGATCAGCACCACCCATCTTAACAAGTCACTCTTCACCCAACAGGCTTCGCCTCTCTGACCGCCTTCTCACGTTATGGCTCCTGATCTTTTTCACGAAATCTGCCATCCCAAGCAGGTTTCCATGTTGATTTGTGAGATGGCCCCTTGGAAACGCGCCGGGACTGCGGAGCGGGGCTCTGTCTTCCCGCGGCCGCCAGGTGGCGCTGGGCAACAGCGCCGCGACCCCGCGCGCCCGGCAGGGCCGCGCCCGGCAGCGCCGCCTGGTGGCGGGGCGGGAACGCGCAGCCAGCCACCGAGGGAGTCGCGGGGACTCGGGGATCCGACGGGGACACGAGGATCCCACGGGGACACGGAGATCCCACGGGGACACGGGGATCCCACGGGGACACGCGGCCAAGGGCACGAGGGCGGCGCACACAGGTGCATGGCCGTCGCAGAAACACGCTCACGCTTGGGCACTCAGCAGCAGCACGCGTGCGAGACACGGACATACACACACGTGTGCACAGGCAGGGGGACCCACGCACACTCTGCTTTTCCCATGCCACTGGGGGTGTTCCAAGAAAGAACGAGAGAACAAAAGAATTAGCAAAAGAGCAAGAAGAGAATGAAAGAACAAAAGAACGAATTTTTAGAAATGCCCTCTCCCCACGACCACCACTCCCATCAGCCCCTTTCATATCCCTTTTTCTCCATAGGGCAAAACAATCAATTTAGATAAAACTTTCCATTTGGCCTCCAAGCCTTTATGCAGGATGTTAAGGTAAAGCTTGCCAGTATTTGCTCTTGAGTATCAAAACAGTAAGTTAAAAATGCAGGACTCAATCTGTCCCACTACTGAAATGAACTTAATTAAACCAGGAAATCATGGGTTGTGTGGGATTATACAAAAAGACAGTTTGTTTTTCAAAATGTAGAGATAGCATATAGTCAGCTCCAAAGACAGCAGTCTGCTGTTATGACAGCACACTGGCAATAGGTGATAAAATTATGCAGTGGATATAATTAGTTCCTCAATTTTATCCAACCCAGCTCCCAGATTCCAGTTTTATGAACAAAGTTATCTCAATTTTATCATGGAAAACCACATTCTTTTAAATATTTGTAACTTTTTAAGTTCAGTATTGTTTAATTCAGATAAAAGGAGGAGACATGAAATGAAATTCAGTTTAAAAGGACTAGAAGAAACTTCTTCTCTAAGTGCCAGCATTTCAAAGCCAGTGCTGTTGAGACTTTCTCACTTGAGAATGAGGTGGTAGAATTCAGCACTGTCTTATTTGAAGACACACAGATTTTGGAGCCAAATTCAAAACTAAGAGCACAATCGTAAGTCATAATGTTAGAAAATTTCCATCCTATTTCTTTTCATTGCTCTCCTTCCTGCACTGAAATGCTGAAACCCTGAATGCTAAAAAAACTCCAGCAACTTCATTTCTGTCAGCAGACTGCAAAGAAACATCTTGATAATATTTCATAGGGCTGACACATCCTCATTCTGGTATTATGGCTGTTGAAGACAAATTGTCAAACTCCTACACATTTTCAACATATTGGTTCTGATTTATTAAACCAGTAATTTTCAAAGCTATTATAGAAGAGTAGATTTTATCCAAATTCCTGTTCAGCACTGGGGAAATGGAGAAGAAGAGTTTAATATATTTCATATTATACACTACCCAGAGATTGTGTGGCAAAATAATTTTTAATTAATAATATTAAATAGTTATTTATTCTGTAGTTGAACCACAAATATGCTTGCTAGCATTCCAGTTATGAATATTTCAGGCTATTCTGACTAGGCATGTGTGGTATGCTATGTTTTATTTTAGTTTTATTTCTGTGGGCAAGTGTCATCCTTAGGAGAAATCTGCTATCTGATCAAAGTTGATATGAACTTCAAATGAGATTTTAGAACTATTTTCATGATACTGACTTATAGCTCCTACTCCCGTCATGACTGGTTTACTTTGCTTGCAGGAGCACAAATACCTTATAAATCCTGTACTTCAGAAAATATTAATTCCTTTTTTGCCTTTGCTTTCATCTGCCCACTTCCAGGATATATCTTATGCATGCTTCCCCACCTTAATAAATGTAAGCATTTAGAAAAAGACAGACTTCAAAATGAAGGAGAGATGAAGGATTTTGTGGGGAGCTGGAAATTATAGATTTTAATCTCTGTATAGATTTTAATCTCTGTACTGTCTGGATACCCCTGGGTTTTCATGGGGAAGCCCACACCTTTACTTTCTCTAGCAGCTCCAGGGTGCCAGCCAGTTTGAGCCCTGCTTGCTCCCTTAGAGCACTGTGTGCCTCGCACATTATTTTGCAATCCCCACATCATGAAGGACAAAATTATTCCCTAGGCATGACTTGGCTCCCTTCCACTAAACCTTGTTACATACTGAGAAGGGAACATCCTCTCTGTTTGGAACCCCTTGGCCGACAAGAAAAATCAGACAAGGAATCAAAAATTTATTATAATCAGAGTATACCAGGCTACACACTGAAGTCTGAAAAGCAGTATCAGGGAATAAGCAAGTCAAATCCAAGTCTACTTTGGGAACTTTGCCAGCTTTCCATAAGTTTGAAGAAAGCCTGAGATAAAGAATTTCCCAGAGACTGTCAGCAATGAGAGGCACACAGATAAGATTATTTAGAAATAGAAAGAGACATTCATTAGGAAAAGGGCAAAAAGTACCTTTGGTCATATTAAAAGTACCTTTAGATGTATTAATAGTCTCCTCATTAGCCCCTTATATGCCTGCGAGAAACACTGCAAATTACTGTTCTCAGGAGAATGACAGCAAATGTGTTACACAAGTTGAGGATACTTCTGTTGATGTACAAGCATGTTTCTTCTCCCTCCATCCTCAAACTAGCCTGTAACTCACTCCTCATTTTATATAATCGCTTGCTGTTACCTCTGCTGTGCTGAATACTCAGGAAGCAAAAATGTGTCTTCCAAATACCACAAATGCTAAAGCTTCACATGATGGCAATTTGAACATGGAGTAAAACCCCACTGCCCATACTTCAGGAGGCAGAGCTATTACTGCAGACCACAAAGAATGTAACACAACCACGAGGAAAGAAAATGCCTCCCTGGCTTGGTTTCCACCAGGTGTCAACTTTTATGGGCTCCTTTCCCACTTAGCTACTTTATAAAATGCTCACAAAGTTAGAATCAGGCTCACAGTCAAAAAGACAAAGTCACAGTAGCAGATGCTGTGCAAGTATTACTGATAGGAGATTTTACATGTGCCTGTCAACTACAAAAAACAGTGGAGAGTAGAAGATATAATAAACATAGGATTTTTCCTCCCCACATCATCCCAGACATACACATACTTGCTTAAGTGCAGCACTAAAAAACCTAGATGGGGGAGGAATGGTAATTGCAGGAACCTTTGGGAATTTAAAAAACTGACCTCAAAAGACAGGGAGCAGGGCAGTTCAGCTGGCTGCTGAAAGAATAAATAGTACATCAGCAACTGAGACTGCTAGGAAGAATTGCTATTCAGCTGCATCCAGGAGAAGGAAAGTTATGCTGCCCCTAGGACAGAGGCCAGAGAGCAGACTGAGCACTGAAAAGCAGAAAATCCTTGCACTTCTTGCAGTTAATTATTTTCATGTGCATTAATTAATTTTCAAAATTTTGTTAAGCATATTGAATATCTGGGTGCAAGGCAGAGGGTAGTAAAAGGAACAAGGCTCTCCTCATTGTTATGCTCTCAGAGTTGAAACTGGTTCTGTTTTTTCCTGTGAAGAAGGATTCTATTGGAAAAGGCACATTAGCTTCTGTCCTGCTCTCAGAAAATTCCTGGTGCTGTGTTCTGGAGAAGGAAAAGAAAAAGGGAAAAGGAACCATACAAAGCACGCAAACTGCTCAAAACCTTTTGGGCTCCAGTGGCTCAAATATGAGATCTGAGTGCTGGAAATCTGGTCTTTCAGTTGCATCAACTCTGACACCCAAGTAGGGGCAATAAAGAAATTTCCATGTCAATGATTTTAGCACAAAATAACAAGTAATGCCAGTAACTCCAGTAAAGGGAAAAAAAATAACAACAACACATGCACACACACACACACATCTGCTTTCTGTAGAAAATCTCGATGCTTCGTTACAAAGCTCCTGGCAGAGAGCTGAAAACTTCTTGGGTTTTCAATGAACCTTGGAGCTGTTAAGTTTAATGGTGTTCTAGTCATGTTTGGGACAGAAGCTTGGGTACTGTGGGAGTGGAACTTCCTGGAAGAAAGCTAAGCATGCAGGCAATTTCTATGGCTAGAGTTAAAAAGCATTTTTAAGGTGTCACCTTTCATATTTAGGAACCCACACTGGAAGCTGGGTGTTTACGTCCCACTCCTGACCCTTTGCTGCCTGCAAGGATTTCTGCAACTTTGCTTCACACTGATGTACCCACAGCAGAGTGCCAAGGATGTTGATAGTTTGGCACCTAGTCACATTCTATTTCCGAGAGGTTGAACCAGAGGGAGTAAATCACTGTCATGTCTCAAAGCACTCTTTTTTTTTTTCCTTTTCTGTTTCCCATATCTATTTTGACAGCCAATGAATTATTCTGCCTATTCTGCTCTCAGCCTAACAGGATGCACTGTATGAAAAAGTTACAGCCTGTCACAATACTGAAAATAATTTGCTGGGTATCATTTTACTCCCCTTGACTATCCAATGTGGTTGTCTCCAATCACTAAATAAGGCAAAAGCAGTAAGTATTTTTGCTAACATTTAAAAAGTTGATGGAATCCAAGGAGCTTTAGCTACCCTTTCAATACAACTGGTTTGTTTTTAAAAATGTTAATTTATCACATCCCAGCTGGAGACTAGTTTATCAGTTAGAGCTGGAAACTTACTCCCTTATCAACACAAAATGCTTCAAGGACAGAAAACAAAAACAGTGCTGAAGGATGCAGTAAAAAGAGCATGGAGAATTTAGGCAGCGATAATAAGTCAAAATGGAATTCAGCAACCACACTAGACCTCAACGGCAATTCAAACTTATTGATCCCAAGTTTCACTTCACATCTTCTACAAAATATATTAAATATGAACAATGTCAACAACAATAACATGATTAACTAAGATAATTCAATACCCAAAGTGATACAAGGTCAGACTTAAGAAAAAGGGGTGGAAAATCACAGAAGATTGAGTTGGAAGGGACACACAAGGATCACTGAGTCCAGCTCTTAAGTGAGTAGCCCATACAGGAATCAAACCCACAACCTTAGTGTTATTAGCACCATGCTCTAGCCAACTGAGCTAATAATAATTTTCTTTCAAAACTAGGTTACATAAGGTCTTGAGCAACCTGGTCTAGTGCAAGGGGAGGTGGGACTAAATGACCTTTAAGGTCTATTCTAATACCTTAGCATTCTGTGATTCTATGAAAAAACCTAGAGGCCCACATGTAACAATATATTGTCTCCAATACTTCATTTTTATTTTATTTTTTGCTTTTGAAAATTGGAGAGAGGAAAACAAATAGGTGTTACACAGTTAATTAAGCTCTTGTGGTAATTCATTTACCAGGATTGTGTATACTAAACCATCTTGTCTAAGGACAGAGAGGGCTGTGTCCAAGTTTAAAATCATTAACTATTGTTATTTGATAACAAGCCCCAAACCTGCAACATCCAAGTTTATTTAAACTGAAAGGTTGACAAATATGAAAGCCAAGCACTCCTACTCTTTTCAGCCTTTCCTTCATTGTACCACCAGCCAAAGGGGTCTTGGACTCTCCATAAAATGTTTGGCAAACAAAGGCACTGTTAATTGACAAGCTATTGCTTTTACTGCTTCCTACCACAATTTGTGGGAATCTTTTAGACCCAAATCAATTCTACACACAAGCGTTCCCATGAGATGCCACACGCATTCCCATTTGAAGCTACTTACAAGAAGTGCTACAGCCTCTCTCATAAAACCTTTGTCTTCACTGGGCACTTCTGGAACCACGTGCAACCCCTTCATTCCCTGATGGACAGCAGGTTCTTTTTTTTTTTTTTTTTTGCTTGTTTGTTTGCTTACTTTAATCAGGTTCTTTTTTTTCTGCCATCTTACTGCTTTGTCTTTAAGATAGATCCTTGCCTTTGCAAGGAGCGAGTTAAAGCAGAGATGTTTGCAGTCCTTGTTGCACCCCAATGCCAATAAAAAATAGTCCCCTCATCAGAAGCTGCCTGTTAACAGCTCTCCTTTATTGCTAAAGCTCAGCGTAGTTAATTCTTCTTTGTCAGTAAGAATAATCAATCTCAGCCTGCTAATTAGGAAAAGTTTAAGAGGGAGCAGACACCTGACAGCATAAGCTCTGTTCCTTTTCTGTCAGGAACAAGAGCAATCTCCACTCGTGGTATAGGCCCTTATTATCACCATTTAAAAGTGGTCAGACCGCATTATTGTTTTCTTTATATGCTTTAGGAATGCAAAACCCACCCTGCTTTGTGTATTTATTTCCTTTAAATGGCAAGTCCTGGACACTTTTTCTCTGTTCTGCAAAGCCCCGTTCAGGAGTATTGTTAATCAGCGTTCATTTGGGCCATTCAGATACCCAAGAAGCTTTAAGTCTTTCATGGCTTCTAGTATCACTTAATTAATTCATTATCACAATACCATCTTTGATCATAAAAATGGAAAGACAGTCTCTGTTTAAACAAGAGGATTTAAAGTTAGAGCACCTTCCTCCAATTTCTCAGCATTTCCACCCTCCTTTTCTATCAGGAAAGATTCCCCACAGAAATCTGCTAAATCATGCTTTCATCTTTCTTCACATTCTTTTTCCACATTTTTTTCTTTCGGGGATAGAATACATGTCCTTAGAATATAAAGCACAACAGGCACTTGTCTTTTACTGCTGCCCATACATGCCATCCCAGAAACAGCAACTGGATAGTGCTGCTACCTGTATGAAACGATGGACAAGAACAGCTGGAGGCAGGCTCCTCTGAGTGCACAGCCAGAGGAACAGGGACCATGCTGGAGCATGGAAGGCAAATTTGAGCTGAGTAGGAGGAGCAAGAAAAAAGGTTCCAAGGAAGGAAGGGATATGAGAAATAGGCTGTGTGTTCTGAGTCTGTGATCCTTAAAGAGTAATCTGGACCTTCAGGGCACTGCTCAATACCTCTGTTCCCTTGGGAATGCACCCAAACCAGGCACAATTTCTCGCTGCATAGAAATACTCGTTTGATCCTCACCAAAATTAAAAGTATGGTGAAGAGTTTCTGAAGCCTGAGCTGGGGACACACTCTGAACAGGTGAGCTAGGAAGCTCTATACGTAGGAAAGATGTAGGATGAAAGTCAAATATCCACAGAGGGAGGAAATGAGACCCTGACACACAAAAATGCTTCCCAAATTCTAAGATCTGAAGTGCTTAAGAATAAAAATTATTTACGTTGAATAACTTCACTGAATCATGCCCACTTGCACTGCTATGCCACAGAGTTTACTTCTATTTCAGAAAAATTGTGAATAGTTTTTATTTTTAACTTTGTTTCTTGACTCTTAGTAAAAGAATTTTTAACTTTTCCTCAGAGACATGTTTTTTGAGAGAAATCAAAAAAAATATTTAAAATTACTATGCATGTTGATAAAAGAAAGAACACACTGTTTCTAACCTTTTCTTTTTAAATGTCCAATTTTTTTTAAAACACTGGTGTGTCCAAAATTAAAGGAATTTAGTGTTTTCCAGGTAGTGTACAATCCCCATGAATGTAAGTATACTTTTTGAAGCCTTAAGAAAATCAGATAAAGAAAATATAAATAACAGAAGAATGCCTATGTCTCTATGCTGCATTATTTTTCTCTCTGAAGTTCAGCACATACCAAGTCCTTGCTCTTCCATACCCACCTTTGCAACCACACTTCACCTACCTGCAGGACTGGTTTACTGGTTTTTTATTAGGCTACAGGGAAACTCTCTAGCCTTGCAAAAAATCTGCAGACAAAATTATGGGGTGCTCCTACAGTGACCAACCCTCCACATCCCATTTCTAAGCACTCCCTGGTCTCCATTTGCATCCACGCATAAACCAACCACTTCTCTAATGTCACCAACTTTGGAGATGTGCACACTGCTCCTACCAAAAGACCAACTCATTGCTTTTCAATCATCACTACAGCTCCTTGTCTCTGTTTCTTAGGCCCAGAGTAAGGGCAGACAGTGTCTGCTGCAGTTTGGAGCTGAATCAAAGCAGCTGAAGTACATGGAAATTTGGGAAGATCTGCATTTGGCACTGCACTAAGGATGGACATTTGAATTTGAATTATCCTCAGCCTTCACTGAGGATACATTTAATCACCCATTCCTCTGAGTTTCCCAGCAGACTGGCGTACCTCCCCCACTGTCTTTTGTGGTGGGAATGCATTCCAGCAGCTCCCAATACCGGTTAAAGCCAAGCATTTAAAGCAGTATCAGGGTGCTTAATCACCCAGCTGACT
Source organism: Cettia cetti (assembly GCA_013401135.1). NCBI lineage: Eukaryota > Metazoa > Chordata > Aves > Passeriformes > Sylviidae > Cettia > Cettia cetti. The sequence goes on along the minus strand of VZUI01049358.1, from coordinate 4,989 downwards.
GCAGGGGCAGGATCCGTTTTAGCTATCTTCAGCCATCTCTGAGGCCAGAAGCTGGGTAGGCTCCCCTTCTAGTTAGTGGAGGAAGATAAGTATCTGCAGAGAGCGTAATCCATCCCACCTCTCTCTGAATTAACTGAAGAGGAGCCCAGATAAGCAGTTCAGATCAGACACATTACTTCTGAATAGCTGCAGCTAGACAAGATTAATTCCACCCTCAGCATCCAAAACACTTACATATGTAGTTGCTCATTACTTATCACAGTTGAAACGTCTGTTACTCATTGATTTAGAAACAGATTTTGCTGTTGTGATTTCCTTTTCTTTGTGCACAACTTTTATTATTATTTGTATCCTAGCACTCGGGAATATAAGTGACAAGACACTTCCTGCACACGCACACCCACAAGTACACCTGCAGACCAGTAGCTGGGCCCATCTTGAACCCCTCTGAGCAGTGATGCAGATGATGCAAAGGAGATTGAGCAGAGGCTCCTTTTTGACTCAGCTCTCCAAGAGCTTCCAATCCCTGTGCTCTGCTTACAGCTATTTGGGTTTTATTTGCTCCAAATCATTTTGGAAGAGCAGCTAAGAGGACAGCACTGCTTTTGTGCAACGATGCTGTTCGGGGACCAAACACACATAACCTGCTGATGCTCGTCCCCGGGACACGTCTCTCTGCAGGACAGAGAAACAGCACAACCTTTCCCACTCCCAGCTCTCAACAACCCCAGCAGTGCCATAACCCAGCCTCCATTTCCCGCAGGGGTGTGGAGCAGGCGGGCCGGGGCCGCTGGCTTGGCTCGGCGGGGCTGCGCGCTCCCAGCGTGGCGGTGCCTCGCACGGCCGCATGCCTCACATGCCGGAACGCGCAGCGCCCACGGTCTGGGTAACAGCGCTCAAAGCAGTCAAAAGGGGCTACTTATGAGTTTGGATACTACCACCTAAAGATAAGCTTCTCCATGGTTACCGCTCTCACGCAAGGTCACTTTCCTGCCAAACCTCCTCTCTTCCCTCCCTGGCTCTGTCTCCTTCCCCCTGCACAATTTTTTTTTTTTTTTCCCAAACGTGCTACATCAAAGGAGAAAATGAAAACATTTACGATAATCACAGTCTGACTATTTTAATGCAGGCTGTAGGAAAGGAAATATGTAAGCCAAGTGCTCTTACTGTGCAAGCAGAAACACACTCTCGACCTCATAAAAGTAGTATCTGAGAAATAACACTTGATTAAAGAAGCCAGTCCTTCATTTAAGTAGGTGCTTATGGTAGGGAAAACAGCCAGGGTTTCTCTAGAACAGGCCACTGGCCTATCACGAAAAGCAGGAATAGGCCAGACAGATGAATTACTGCGAGACAGCTGGGTTTCAGCCGGGGTGCGAGGAGATCCCTATTATCCTGTCCACCTTTCCTACACAAATGCCTCTCCCCAGAGAAACTGAGTCATTAAAAGCCAGCTCGTTCACTCCTGACAGGCAATATGCATTGAGTGAGAGGTGATACATTCTCATTTTCAGCAAGAAATCTTAGTCGCCCCAAGGAGCAGCTCACTTAGGAGAGCGGTAATGGAATATGGGGCCTTTCATCTCCGCCTCACTACCGCAAGCGTAGCCTGGCTTGGGAACAACCTTAAAGTTCTTAGTTAATGGCTTGTTTTGCTGACCTCCATGAAATGAGGCTGGTGGGTTAGGTCTGGTTTTCAGGAGACAATAGCTAGGACCACAAGTGGCGTTAAATAGGAACCATGTTAATGAGTTGAGCACCAGGCAGGTAAGGCCTGAGTGAATTGCCCAGGTGTAGCCATGACTGCTTTCTCTGCCCTTCAGGGCCATAGAACACATAGGAAGCCCCGCAACTGGCCAGCCTGCTCCATCAAGATGGGGACCCCAGCTCCCAAGATCCCAGTTTTATCCTCATTTGCACAAAAAATGTGTTAAAAACAAATAAACAACAGCCATTTCACATTCTTTGGGAGCTCAGTAGTATCTAGTAGGCAGCATTTGGAGCTTGTAATACCACAAACCTGAACTACCAAAGTGCTGTCCCACAGTTCTGATCTGAAGATGTGTACTTACTTCTGGGTGCGTCATTTTGCAACAATAAAAATACTTTATTTAAGTAATTCCTCATTTTAATACATTTAGTGACTGCAGACCAACCCAGCATCTCTCCAGGAAAACAAACCACAGCCATCCCTCTTTACTTTCTTCCTGTTCACTGGCATCTGCAGTCCCAAGTTTGAGCTACCCCTGGGACAGTGGAATCCAGAATTGTCCATCATTTGAAGAGCTTGCTCCCAAGAAATGCAGAATTCACCCCGACTTAGAGTAGCTGGAATCCTTATGCACACAGCCCCAAAATACCTTAGCAACAGTTTGTGCTACTTCCTATGCCAAGTTTCCACAAAGGACTGAAATCCCAGAGGAAATCTAACTTGGGTTGAAGAGCTTCCTTACATCTGTTAAAGTCTGCACAAATTACAGCATGTCACACATAACCCTGTTTCCATCACTTTGCATGACCAGATAGGTATCTTCAAATAAGACATCCATCCACCAACTACTTAGATAAGAGATTCACTGAGGACTCATTCCCAAAAGGGAATGGCTGCAAAGCAGGCAGCAAACTGCTATCACAGCCCTGAGGATGCTCCCTTTATTTATTTCAAATTTGAATCACATGGGAATTAGCTCCAGTTCTGGGGGAAACTGGCAAGAGGGTAAAAAAGGCTCTGCAGAGAGAGGGAAGGGAGGTCTGGTGTGGCTTACACATAGATGGCCCATCTTTAGCTGTCAGAAAGGTTCAGACTGAGAGCTGGACATTTTATACAGATGTCATTAACATCCAAAACAATCATGCTGTCTTTCTTGGAAGGGATAATTAAGTGGCTTTAAACTTCTTACTCTCAATAGTTGATGCATTTCCTTCCCTAACCAAGAGATTGGTAACTCTCAAGGTCAGACCTTCAGGTGTGACCCTTTATTCCTTTACACTCCTCTCCCCAGGTATATCCCTCCAATGCTCTTCTCAGTACAGAAGCTTTTGATAGTCAGAGAACAAAGCAAAGTTGATCAAGGAGATGTCAGTACACCAATAACTGGGCAACAGGCAATATCTCTACAGTACTTACAAAAGAGCAAAGCAGAACCCACATGTCTCCACAGACTTCCCAACCACTCAGAACTGTTCAGTTCCTTACCCTGAGGAACAGAACTGAGGAAAGCCAGAGTGTAAACCTACTGCTTTACAGCTGCAGCTGAAGTGAGAGGAGGACCCACCAAGTACAGAGAGAGTTCTCAGCCTGGGACTGAAGGCAGACCAGGAGCCCAGGGCATATACTAGTGACATGTGTGACAGCATGTTTTCATTATTACAGGATTAAAACTAAAAAAAAAAAAAATAACCTGAGCACCCTGATCTCTGCAGGAGAAGTGATGACTTTAGAGTAAATTAATTTTGCAGATTACCAGGGTTTTTTCCCCACAGAACAGTTCAAGTACAGAAGCTTCATTAAATGTGTGTATATGTGTAAAGATACATTATTTTTGAAGTCTATCTTTCTCTCCTCCTTTTTTTATTTTATTTTCATGATGCAGGAGAACTCTATCTGGTACTGACTAATTCCTTGGCATTCTGCTGACATGTAAAGCCTTACATATTCTGCTGATAACTGGCCCACAAATTGCAACAAAAGCAGCGATTTGAACTTTGTGTTTTACTCATCTCACAGATTACAGAAGGGAAGACAAAGTTATCTGCCCCAATTCATACAGCATTATCTTTTAACTTAATGGAAGTGAAAAAGAAGTCTGCACTCATTACTCAAAGGATGTAATTATTACTTCTTCTCTATATTGTTCCTAGTCAAGAATAAAATCCAGGATATGACCTTTTCATCAAGCGTCAAGCCAAAACTCCACCAGGGACAGCCTCAGGAGACAACCCTCATTCTTTCACTCAGTAATTCAGAGCAAAGGCCATTGTTGCATAGAGCTGAAAGGAATCCTTGGAAAAGTTTGGCTTAAGGAAGCATCTAATAAATGCTGAATAGATGATCAATAGATGACGGCCAAAAAGATTTCTGTCTCCTCCTGCATGATCCTATCACAAAAAAGGCACCACTAATTCAACAGATCAGTCCTCTCCCAAATAACCTGCTCCATCTACATACAGTGTAAGGTCACAGAAAAGATTGTAAACTCAAAATGTGAGTGATACAATGTATTAATGCCATAAATTCTTCAACAGAGATCTGAATTCCAAGAGAAGAAAGCATAATGGTGTTGGATTCCTTATATTTTTTGCTTTGTTATGGCAATAATAATGTGCCTTTTGAAGTTCATGCAGGGAGATACAATGCCAAAAGGCAAATACTTACAATACAAGAGCACTTGGTGCATTTATTTCCTTCAGGCCTAAATTCTTCTCCTTCATTGTAAAGTCTCCCTTCAAATACACAACCTGGAAAACAGCATTTGAATAAATTTAACTGAAGACAGAATGCTGAGATTTCTTCCAAACACACCCCACTGTACAACAATATGAAAAGTAAATCATACCATCCTCTACGATACAGAATCATGAAATTGTTTCAGTTGGAGAAGACTTCCAAGATATCAAGTCCAGCCTCTGACTGATTACTAGCTAGTCAAGTAGACAATGGCACTAAGTGCCACATCCAGGCATTTCTTGAACACCTTCAGGGATAGTGACTCCAACACGCTGGACAGGTTAACAACCCTTTGCGTGCTGAAACTCCTCCTGATGTCATGAGGGGAGACTGAACCTCCCCTGGCACAGCTTGAGGCTGTGTCCTCGTGTCCTGGGACTGGTTGCCTGGGAAAAGAAACCAATCCCCACCTTGCTACAACCTCCTTTCAGGTAGCTGTAGAGAGACAATCACTTCAGAAGAAAACAAATCACTTCAAAACCCTGAACAAATCCTTGAGAAACCCTACATGTCTTTGGGGGAGATGGGGGGGGGGGGGGGAA